>JACXVL010000629.1:0-31441 GCA_014898675.1 Athelia sp. TMB
CTGCAAATCGATTGCACTTCGATTCGACGTTGACGAAGATTTTGGATTCCTTGTTAGGTCGCATGAGGACATTGAAAATCTGCTTTCCCGTCCAGAGTCGCACTGGCTTCCATATCGTGGGCGGAGGTATGTCAATTTGTACGTTGGCATCGGCAAAATAGCAGCAGATCTGGGTGAATGAACGACGATCGAAGAAGACGTCCTTTTTCGATATGAGGTACGATGCAGTAATGAAATCCTGAATAGCGGCGATGACAGGTTCACCGTTTCGAGGAGTGACAAGGTTGTGTTTTACACTCATAAGCTCAAGGGCCTCTGTACGTGCTTCCTCCGTTTGCGGAACGTCTACAGATAGCGTGAGCATGATTTAAGGAGATATATAAGGATGACACGCACGAAGATTCATCTCGTCTCCGTCAAAATCTGCATTGTAAGGGCCGCATACACACTCGTTAAGACGGAATGACCGCCATGGTCTGATTTTGGCTCGATGACACATAATAGAAAGCTGAATGGACAGTTAAATATGAGTTTGAATCCAATCGTGTCACTCACCTTGTGCAAACTAGGCTGACGATTGAACAGTACAATGTCTCCATCAATGATATGTCTCTCCACTACGTCACCAATCCTGAGTCCATCCGCGACACCAGCACGATTTCCAAACTTCAAGAACTTCTTGAAACCATTGCTGCCCGCTGTGACGTAGTTCGCACCTGGGTGAACATCGCATCCATTACGAACTGCGGTCCTCAGCCCTTCGATGTTGTGTGCTGTCACGCGCTCTGGGTACGTGAGTACCTTCGCGACACGCTCTGGCACAGCGACCTCATCAATGCGCAAGTTTGGATCCGGAGAGATGACCGTTCGCCCTGAGAAATCTACACGCTTCCCTGATAGATTGCCACGGAAACGACCTTGCTTTCCCTTCAGGCGCTGCACAAACCCGCGCATAGGCTTCTGGCCAGGTTGTGAAGGTACTCCGGGAAGCTCAGAGTTGATGTACATCGCGACAGAAAGCTGAAGGAACTCCCAGTGCTCCATGAACTGTGCGGTTGGCGACCCCTTGGCCAGCCCCTGCTTGATCAGCGCGTTCGTAAACACGATCTCGGTAAGCTTGACAGTGAGATCGTCCTCGTTCGACGCGCCGTCTTGGGCGACTGAGGGTCGAATACAAACGGGAGGAACCGAGATATATTGCCATATATATTCCTCCGGCCTGCCATGCGCTGGTGTGAGCCCTAGAAGCTCGCAGTCCTCGTCTGATATGCGGCGAAAGAGGTCAAGCACCTTGAGCGGGTTCAGATCCTCGTGCACAGCCTTATTGAGGTACATCCCGAGTTCCTTCTGCGCCTCGACAGCGGGCGCGAACGTCTTCTTCCAGCGCTCCATCTCCTCCGCCGTCTTCTTCGCGCGGAACTTGTCGTGAATGATCTTGAGAGCGCCGGCTTTCTTGACGGCGCCGTTGGTTGCGGCACAGTAGGAGCAGTAGACGACTTTCCGTGCGGCTGTGTTTACGGCTTTGCGGAGTGCGGTACGTTGCATGTTTTCGAGGCCGGGTCGACGGAAGCGCTTGAGATACACGCGACGATCTGGTTCGTCGAGTAGCACGCGAGCGCAGGTCTAAGTCGAATGAGCTCAGTATTGATTCATAGACAGCCATTGGATATCTCACCTTGCATATGCATTGTAATATGGAGATTGTATGCTTGAAATAGCCTATGTGAAACACAGGCACGACGAGCTTGATATACGCATAATGGCCCACGCAGTCGACCGAAGAAAGCCCACAGGTTTCACAAAAGGCATTCTTCTCTGTCGTCCCCTGTATATATTCCCTGAATATATGACCTGCGCGATGTGAGAATGAGACTCACTAGTCGCCGATCGAGCACTCCATCTTTGACTGGCACGCGGTCAGTCGCGGTGTACAGATCACGGTGAGTCACCTGAAACTCGGATATCTTTACAGTATCTTGGGCATTTAATAAACTAAACTGGAGTTGTTTTCTGTGCTTGGACGTAAGAGGCGGTACGCGTTCGATGGACGGGCACGCACATGACTTTTGGGGCTTGGTGGGATACAGCTTCTTTCATCGCGATCGTGTAGAATTCAAGGTCGAATAGTCTTCGTAGACAATTTTTGGGTTCGTGATAGAGCTCGCTGCGCAAGCCACCGAGGCTCCTGGAGTGGTGGGGGTAAGAGAGCGACAGAAAGCGAGATGACTCCGCCTTGAACGTGATCTGACTGAGGAGAAGGCCAAGAAAGAAGCAAAAAGTGCGGTAAATTATCTCCTAGATTCAACCAGAGACCAGTACCAGCACACAAGCCGAAGAATCCGACCAGAGAGGTCACAGAAAGAATGCAGGTAAAGCGTCCAGATCTGAGAGTTTTAGGCGCCCAAAACCTGGCTGAAAGAGATCGACAAGCGTTATCACTCACATGCACAATTAGGAATATCGCCAGGGACTCATAGCCATATGTTTGCGAACTTATGTTTACGCTACCATTGAAAGTACAAGTCAGAGGATTGACCCCTCAATATTAGATATCAGATATGACGAGCTACTGATCCATGGAATGTATGGCAGATGGGGGGGATACATGGTAAATGATATGTGCGACAAAAGGAAAAGATGCCAATCAAAGTAAAGTGCGCAGCAGAATATAAGACAACGAAAAAACAAGAACGGACGAGGGGAGAACGAGAAGACCAGGCTATATCACAGCAGCCACCAGAACAGAACGAACGAGGGGGGCCGCAGGCTACGCCACGACGTCCGCACTGCTGAAACTGCTCCTTCTCCGCCGGACGCTCCGCAGCCCCGGTCGCCCGCCTTTCGTCCCCGGCACTACCACCGCGCTCGGATTGCTCGTCATCCACGCGTCGCTCGCCGCACCCGCCATCTTCCGCGTCGCGGACGCCGCCACCTCGCTCAGCGAGTTCGTCGCCGTGTGCCCGCGCTTTGCCGGAATAAGCGTCGGCAGCCGCGACGGCGTCGGGCTCGGCGGTGCGCGCGGCGGCCGCGCCGCCGGTGTCGCACGCCCAGACGCCGCCGCCGCCGTCGTGCGCGCCGTGCTCCCCATCGCGAGCCGCGGGATCTTGTTCGGCCCGCTCGCGCTCGGCGGCTTCTTCGCGCCGCCCGCCGCCGTCGAGCGCAGCACGCGCGTCGGGCGCTGCTCGCTCGCGGTGACGCCCCGCGCGCCCGATGCGCGGGCGGGCTTCCGCACGGGCTTCGCGCCGAGCGCGGGGAGCACGTCGGCCGCCTCGCCCGCGTCCGCGTCCGAGTCCGCGTCGTCCTCCGCGAGCGCGCGCTTCCCCGCGGGCGTCTTGCGCGGCTGGCCGGGCGGCGCGATCGCGCGCGCCTTCGCCTGCGCGGCGGCGATGTGGCGCGAGGGCGTCACGGGCGGCGCGGCTAGGCTCACCGCGACGACCTCCTCGTCCTTGTCCATCCTGTGCGCGTCCTCGTCGTCGACCTCGGCGGGCGGCGTGACGGGCGTGGCGACAGTTGCGGTGGTGGCGGCGACGGCGACGGCGGCTGCCACCTTGCGCATCTCATCGACGGCGGACCACTTGCACCACTCGAGCTGCTTGAGGTACATGTACTGCTGCTGTGGGCCAACGACGCTCCCCGGGCGCACGATGCGCATGAACGCGATCGCCTCGTTCGCTGTGAAGCCGTATTTCCAGATGAGGTATGCGCCGATAAGCGTGCCCGTGCGTCCGAGACCGGCTTTACACTACAATATGTGTCAGATGGAATGATACACAACTGTGCAGGACTCACGTGGACTGCGATAACGCCGCCAGCCTCCACTATCGGGTCGACGACGTCGAGGAACGTGCGCACAATTTCGTCGGTCGGGTTCGTGCCGTCGTCAAAGTAAAGCTCGAGGTGGTTGATCCCGCGGTCGATGAACATCTGCTTGTCGTACAGCTCGTGGTTTAGCCGGACCACTAGCTTGATCCCGCGCTTCTCAAAGTAGTCTAGGCAGTTGTTGAAGCTCGCCGGAAGCTTCCTCTGCAGACCGCTCCCACGCACGGGGCTCGGGGGGCCGCCCGCCTTCTCCTCGCGCTGCTCCTTCGTCCAGTGCGCATCGAGCGGGCTCGCGAACGCGATGAAGTTCGGTGTGAGCCAATTCCAGTCGCCATTTTCGACCTTCTCGTAGTACTCGTAGTCCTCGACATTGAACTCGTTCATGTCGCACAGCCCGTTCTGCATTGCCTTCCACAGCCCCCACAGGCAGTCTTGGATGTTAAGGTTGAAGTCAGACGGCCCGCGGCCAGCGTCGCGGAAAGGCATGAACTCCATCTCGGCGATAGGGTGGAATGCTTCCCAGGGTGCGCGGCGCTGCACGATCATCTACGGGGGGTCAGGAGTGGCGCATACAGAGAGGGATTGCGACGCACCACGTATAAGGCCATCAACAGCGCCGCGTTCGCTTTCCGCCGCGGGTCGTCGGACGAGTACAACACGAGTCGATGCGGCGCGAGGTCCGTATCCTGTCAATGAGTTAGCATCAGCCAGGCTCGCGCGAGCGGCGCAGCACGCACCTCAAGCAATTCGTGGATCAAAATGCACGCCTTGTATACCATCGCGATGTTTAGCGGGCCCCAGTCCTGGAAGAAGGAGAGGTAGAGCAGATGCTCGTCGATCGTGAAGTAGTAGTACGTTGCGTCGTCGTCCGGGCTCGCCGACGGGCCGCCGCGTGGTCGCGCACGCACGCGCGGGGCGTTTCCGGGCTCGAGGGACTGCGCGTTGAGCACCTGCGGGCTCGGCGCGGGGTGCGGGAAAGTGGTGAAGTACAACCTGTCACACGCGAACAAAGCAAGGGTGGTCAGCGCCGGGTGCCAGGATGAGTACAGCGCACTCGCCTATCGCCAAAGTGGCAGAGGGGGGCGCACTTGGGGGCCATGGTGGTTGGAGGGAGGGATGGCCTCGCACGTTGGGGACGGTGGTGACAAAAGGGGCAGCAGAAACGCACGCGCTGCAAAAGGAGACAACGGCGCCGCTGCTTCGTGGCTTACGTTACACCATGTGACCCCCACTACAATCAACAAGATCCCGCGCCAGATACGCGTTACAGTTGCAACCTACCATAAGCATGGGTCCCTCCGACATTATTATCTATTCTACTGTTGTCTCTATCGCGATGGATGGGAGCGTGTCTGTCCTCGAGTCGGAGAAAGTGATGGCCTAGGATCAATTCGACCATTCACAGCGCTACTGCCTCAATTGTTCATGTGAATTTGATCATTCTGGATACCACTTTCGTCGCGAGTTATTCGCGTGTTTCATAGATCGGCTTCGGATAACGAGCGGCGAGCGCGTCCTTGTCGCGATTGGACTATCAGGTCTGTCAATGCGTGGGATGCATGACCTGGGGCTCGACCTCGAGGCACTGCAGTGACAGAATCGCGACATATCTGCGGATCGTTAGATAGTGTGACGCCAGATCTAGTTGCACGTGGATAGCGCCATTGATAAGATAAAATGGCTTGTGCGAGACCAACGAGGACGACGATCGAGGAACGAGTTTGAGAGCAGGAGGTGGGTATGTTTTCGACAGCCAAATCGTGTTTACGCGTTGCGGCTGTGTCGAGCACCTTGGTCAAGGTTTGCTACGTATACATCATCACTAGTACTGCTGCAATATGAATGGCTTCACGCGAATCAACCTTCAGCCTCAACTGCCTAGTATATGGCGAGGAGAGGCGAAAACATATTCATTATTGGTATTACGAGCACAGCGACCGTATACAGCCTGAAATTCGCGATCAAGGAGCTCAACTCGCCTACTCTGGCCAGCGTATCGCCTCCAGGTATCTTTTACGGTGGAGAACAATCATACTGACGTCCGTTATTTATCTGAGGCAGAGATGCAATGTTTTGCATATACTTAAGTACTAGTATATAACCTCTTTCAAACCTCTTTCAAGTTTGCTTCCGCATGAAGAACAGCGATCAACAAGATCGCGCGGGAGCCCGGAGATATGCGTTACAACCTACCGTAACTTGGGGCGGGTCCCAAGCACAGTACTCTTGATATTGTCTATTCAACTGCAGCTGCAAGTGCCGATTGAAAAGATACAGTTAATCGCAAGCGCCTATGATACATGTCTACCCCGTTAGTTGGCCGAGTACTTGTGCACGCACTCAAAGAAAAACCGCAGATCCTCAGGGTCCACCCCCGGCGTGATACCGTGCCCCAGATTCGCGATCCACGCCTTCGTCGGCTTCCCGCCCTTGAAGCTCTCGCACGTCCGCTTCACCTCCCGCTCGATCGCCGCGCGTCCGCCGTAGAGCACGTTCGGGTCCACGTTGCCCTGCAGCGCGACCGCGTCGCCGACAAGCGCGCGGGCGGCGGCTGGCTCGATGCACCAGTCCAGCCCGAGCGTGTCGTAGCCCGCCTCGGCCGCGAGGCTCGCGAGCGCGTGGTTCGCGCCCTTGGCGAAGAGGATCAGGGGCACCTGCGGCACCTGCGCGGCGTCGAGGCCCGCGCGCACGCCGGCGGCTATGTGCTTCAGCGACGGGAGCGAGAATTGCGCAAAGGCGTGCGGGGACAGCTCGCCGGCCCACGAGTCGAAGACCTGCAGCAGCTGGTGGCCAGGCGTCAGAACGTGATCGCAGAAGATGGGGGAGGCGACTTACCTGCGCGCCCGCCTTCACCTGCCCGATGAGATACTCGACACACACGTCCGCGATGCGCATGAGCAGATCCGTCGACTCCTGCGGGTACTTGAACAGCCACGTCTTCGACTTCTGGAAGAACTTGCTCCCCCCGCCCTCGATCATGTACGCGAACAGCGTCCACGGCGCGCCGCAGAACCCGATGAGCGGCACCTCGCCCCGCAGGCCGTGCCGCGTGAGCGTGATCGCCTCGAACACGTACCCGAGCTCCTTCTGCACGTCGACGTGCGGCGTCAGGCGCGCGACGTCCGCGGGCGTGTCGAGCGGCGCGGGGAACACGGGCCCGGGCGCCATGAGCACCTCCATGCCCATCGCCTGCGGGATCACGAGGATGTCGCAGAAGATGATCGAGGCGTCGAGGAGCCCCGTGTAGCGCCGGATGGGCTGCAGCGTGATCTCCATCGCGAGCGCGGGCGTCCGGCAGATCTCGAAGAACTCGTGGTCCTCGCGCACCTTGCGGAATTCTGTGAAAGTCTCAAATCGGCGGCGAATGGAGCGAGAGACGGGTGTCTTCACCTGGGAGGTACCTCCCGGCCTGCCGCATCACCCACACCGGCGCACGCTCCGTCTGTTCGCCTAGCCGGGATTGGAATGTTGTGAGCAGGAGATGAATTCACACATGCTGTGGGAGCATACCTCGTGCCGCTCGGATGATGAGATCGTTCTTCAGCGGAGGGAACTCAGCCATAACATGCTTCTCGACATTGCCGCCTCCCATGATTTGGTCTGTTTGAGGAATGTGTGGGTCGTTACTAGAGTGCGGAAGAAATCTTTGGGCAGTCTTTTTTGAGTTCCGCGTATAACGCTAAGTCAAGCGACGAAACTGAGTTCGAGTGGTGGGAAGTGAAAGAGATTAGATTTTGTGCCCGACAGCTCGACCTCGAAGCATGTGCATCAAATCGGCGCTCGCCGCTCTTGATCCCGATCGTCCACTGTCACACCCCTTCAAACCGCTTGCTGTAGCGTGTGCAGTCAAGCTCAGCTTGCGAATGCTGTAGACCGCAGAAATGTCAATAAATTCACCATCCCAGCTGGTCGAGGCGTACAAGAAGAGCGGAGAGTTTGATCGACTGCGCCGCGACTTGCTGTCCAACTTCCAAAATGGTGTCAGTCTGCTATGCGCGCACGGTCTGCTCATACTCATGGTCAATATGGTTGCCACTAGGAAGGAATGAACATCCTAATGGACCGTGTCGAAGACAAGACGCGCCAGAAGCTCGCGGACCACCGGTTGCAGCTCATGCCGCCTGACACCGTGCACCGCGAACTTCTGCAAGAGCTCGATAGGTGTGTTGTATGCCGGTCTGTCAGGCCACTATCTGACTGAAACCTGTAACAGATATCCCATTGTGGAACGGGCGTTGAAAGAATCGGGCATACTCTCGGATAACGCACTGCACGAGGGCCTCCGCGACTCCTTACAAAACATAATCCGGGAGAGCAAGGGGAAGGGTGCTACGAAAGCAGATACTCCAGCTCAAATCGGTGCATATTTGAATTCGATTTGTATAATCTCGTATTAACGCCATAGCGAGTGCAGACAGCGCCAGCATGACACCGATCCACACCGGCACTGCGCAGTCGTCGATCCCGGCGGGCCCCTCCGCAATACGCAAAGCGCTGAACAACAGCAACTCGCATCAGGAAGAAGACTCAAAGTCGTTTCCGAACTCGCGGTCGCAGTCCCCCGACTCTATGAAGATGTCTTCGCCAGAACCCCCAGATTCTCCAGTTCCGCCCGCTGTCAACGGTACCACCAGCGATGCGAAGTCTCCCAGTGCATCCTGATGGACGTTCCACATGTATGTTTCTTGTCGCCGTGCTTTATGGTGCGCGAACTCATGATCTTGGGCATATTCTTAGATGAGTGTGATGATGTGAATTTGTCGTCGCACTTAAATGAAGCGCGTCATGTAGAGGGTTTTCTCGTCCATTTGATCCAAAAGTGCTTAGGGTTAGGGACCCTTGAAAGCGAACCCGCCACTACGCCGCGCTGGCGCAGGAGATATAGCGTCGGTGGAGAGAAGAAAGGGCGGTTTTCCTCGAGGGATTCGACGAGATCATGACGCTCGTTCCACTCATCTTGAAAGCGCACACATGTACATGCTCAATCAAGTGATTCAAGTCTGCTATTATGATTACAGGAAAGACGCATATGGACTGCTCTCGGGGAGAAGGGCTGACACTACGAACGCACTCTGGACCGATTCGCTTGCCGCCCTTGGCAGGGCTGACGCTTTTCAGTCAGCCTCCCGGACGGCATCCAGGCGGCAGTCAGCCGCGCCAGCCGCTCTCAGCACTATATAAGAGGCTCTAGGGAGGCGCACACCCTCCAAGCGCCCCAGGTCGTCTCAAGTCCTCTTTATCTTCCCATTGACTCATCACCTCTCAGATACTCCTTTTCTCCACATTTTACAGGTTGGTGACCCTCGCAGAAAGGCAAGAGTCAAGACCTCGGGACAAGGGCGTGCCCTCTAGATCCCGCAGGGCCATCGAGTTTGAAGCCAGATCCTGGGCACACCATGGGTGGTACTTGCAGCATAGAGCAACGATGATGTTGAGGGCCACCTTCATTTGGAGGGCGAAGGCCCCTAGGTCCGGGCCGACAGGTAGGTACGTGGGCGTTTCGAGATCGGGACGCGGCGTTATAGGCCAGTAGAACTGACGAGAGGTGGTGGTGGAACTTATTTATTCTGGGGAGGTCCCGTTTATTAGGATACGACCAGATCAACACTAAGTATGACTGTATACTACCTATGAGCCCCTGCATCCTTTGCGTGATCACTTCACCCAGCGCGTCCTAACTACAATAAAGACAACACCTGTAAGTAAGAACGCGCCGACCGAGCGGGGACATATCCCGGACTCAGATGATTCCTAGGAAAAGCGGAAAAAAAAACCTAGAAGATGAATTGGGTATCCCTTCATACGGCATGTTGTGGAGCAAGTATGGGTACGGTGGCGGTGCTCGATTTGGCGGAGGCGGCGTTTGACTCGGAGACTGGCAAGGCTGTCGTTGCTCTCGCCCTCATCTTTCTCAGTGCAAAATCCGAAGTCGACTCCTCATCAGATACGATTCACGTTCAGAGGCCGCGTTGCGCCGTTAGAAGCGCTGTCCTTTGCGGAGTTCATTAATGAAGCCTCATGTCTGCCTCGCGCCCTCTTTGCATTGTAACGCCCACATCCTCCAACGGTGAGTACTATATCATAGGCGAAAAGCTCGCGCTTTAAGGTATTCAGTTTTTATCTAGCAGGCCATGAACAGGAACGAATCATACAATGGCTCACAACGCACGCTCAGTGCTATCCGCAGAGTCCCCGATGATGTTTTGATCGAGATTTTCTTGGCCTTTAACCTGGCAACATTGGAAGACTGCCGGTCCTATACAACATATCACTGGAGAGGTGGGTGGATGATGCCACGCGGGCCTATTTTCCTTGGCCGCATATGCAGGAGGTGGCGAGCAGCTACACTTTGCAACCCACGTGTATGGGCCTACATCTCCTTCGCCGTTCTTCATGTCTCTAGATTCTCCGACGCCGCAAATATAGCCCACCTCTTTACCATGCGTTCTGGGATGTGCCCTCTGCAGATCGAGATTACCATTGACACGGGGAGAACAGAATTTTGGGATGAGGGCTGGCCGCGGGGCGCATTGACTCCCGCCGACGAGGGAAGGTCTCAGCCGTTTGCTGATGCTCTTGGTGCATCATTCGGACGCTGGCAGAATTTCTATCTAAACAGCCCCAGAGCCTTCATCAAACAAATAGAGCAGTCCCTTCACCAAAGTCGGCCATGGTCGCTGCCGCTGCTCGAAGGCCTGCATATCGTGGATCCATCTAATTCCATGTGGGATTCAGAGTGGCCGGTGCCAGAGCAGAATGACCTGCCCGTGGATTTGTTTGCCGTCTCCCCAAGACTCAGGCGCGTCAGCTTTGAGAACCCCATGTATGATCCTCAGAAACCCGAAGTGCAGTTCCCGCGGCATCAGATTGAGCGGGTGGATACCTTTTCTGGTGACGTTTACAGCTGCAGAGAGCTCCTGCGGCTGTGTTCAAACCTAACCCGATGCGACAACCTCCAAATAGAGTGGGGCGAGAATGGTGACGGGGGGCCTGTCCGGAATGCTTTACAAGTCCTAGCGGTTGTGTTCTGTGATGAAGATGACAACGAAGACAAAGGCGTCGACGCATTTTTTGAATGCCTGGTGCTCCCCTTCCTACTTGACCTTGAAGTATGCTTCAACTGGGCACCCGAATGGACCTTGGACACACGCGCAATATTCACTTCCTTCCTGGCCCAAACGTCTACATTGCAGAGATTGGTGCTTCAATTTCGCAAGTGTTCAAGCGAGGTTTTCCGTTCCATCCTCGTGGCCCTGCCTAGCCTGCGAGACTTCGAACTGTCTATTGGAGAGTTTGGGAACTGTAACAGTCTGCTGTTCAGCAAGGAACTCCTTGAGGAGCTCACGTTTTCCAATAACGACAATGCTTCCACGCTTCTACCTAACTTGCGCACCCTCAAACTTTCAGGCAGCATCGGTGTGTATACTAGTGCATTCAGCGCCATGGTACGGTCGAGAACGAAGGAGAACAGGGATGGGGAGCGGGGGGCATTGTTGCAGTCATTGCATATGCGCATCGTCAGCGATAGCAGCACATCATCAACCACGCTTCGAGATTCAGAGTTTACAGAGGTCAGGATCATTCTGGGAGACCAAGCAGACATTCAGATCACCGACAAAGCACCAGATGAATTGATGGGCCCCAGCGCATTTATGTCAGCCTTAATGTCGGAGATGGAAGGGGAATGATACACATGCGCATGATGCCATGCATAGATCTCGTCTGGCTGTAGTTATGAATTGTAGGAAGATAAATGATGTCTTTGAAACCAGATAGATCACTCAAATTGCTCTCGGGCTCAGGCTACCAGCAGAAGCAGATCCTACGTTGCAAGCATTTTGCTGAGCTGTGATGGACACTCACTGAGTGTAGAAAAGCTGATGGATTATGACGAAGCTGATTCAACGATTCTAAAAATTGGAGAGTATATCAGCATTGTTTTCTTCTGCAGTTTCTACGACGTCGCGGATAGTACTGGTGGGGTTATGAAATTCGATTTGCTTGCTGTTGCATGATTATATGTGGTGACCCTATTCCTAAGTCAACTTGTCAAGCGCCAAAGCTGCAGGTAAACAAGACACAACAATTCCGCCAAAGGCTCCGAAGAATTTCTCGTGCGCGCGCGCACCCGACATCCGTCAGACTCACGACTCGCTCACTCTGCAATGGCTGTAAGCAATGGTTCCTGTGCGCGTCTCTCCTTCAACTGACATTTCTTCATCAGTCCCGCTGTACCTCTGCATTACGCGCTCTGGCCCGCCCTGTTGCCCGGTAAGCACCTTTCCTCACATTCTCGTGCATAGCATACTCATACCACTCGTGTCAGTCAACCGAGGCTCACGATATCCTCTGCCTCGAGCTCCAGGCGCCTCGCAACAGCTGCTGTAGCTGATGCCTCTTCTTCCACATCCCCTCCGCCGCCTGCGACAAGCACAGACCCCAAAATTGGACGCATAGTTGATGACATTTCGGGATTGACTCTGCTCCAGGCTGCAGACCTGGTGTCTCTCTTGAAGGTGAATTGCCAAGTCACTGCTGCCAAGAATTTTTGAATCCTGACCGAAGTATGCTATTTTAGACGCGTCTCAATATTCAAGAAATTGCTATGCCCGCTGCGTCGGCTGCACCTGTGGCTGCTGCCGCCGCTGAGGAGGCACCAGAGGTGAGTAGCCCACAACCATAACCTCCGTTTCAACGCTGAGGCATGCATATAGGAGAAGCCCAAGGAGAAGACGATATTTAACGTCACACTAGAGTCCTTTGACGCGGGCGCCAAACCCAAGATCATCCGAGAAGTCAAGGCCCTCGTCCCGAACCTCACGCTCATAGACGTAAGCAAACAACTTCCTCAGGATTCTCACTCAGCTAACTTTCTGTATTTAGGCGAAGAAATTCGTTGAATCATTGCCTAAGATGCTGAAGGAGAATTTGTCCAAGGAGGATGCAGACAAGATGAAGGCGACATTCGAGGCTCTGGGTGCGGTCGTTAAGCTAGACTAATCATTTATAATAAGCTATAGCTATATCATTTTGCTTTTGCTCCTCGAATTGGGAGCGCGATGCTCAGATAGTAGAAATGTTCAAAAGGGTTGAAATTTGGGGAAATAGTCTGTTAATGGATACATGCTCTGCAGACAATAAAAAGTTATACACGTCGCGTGTATCTTCGTGCAACAACACGACTGTCCAATCAATCTTCAGAAAGATAACGGTACTCGAACCTGAAATCGCTCTTCTTGCGCTGGCACCAGGAGCCCTCCCAGTCAAAGTAAACGTAGACCCCTTGCTCGTACTCCTCAGTGATGGCCTGAGGCTCGGAATGACGCTGGAACCATGTTAAATACTTCACATGGAACCGCCATGATTGACGCTTCAACTCCTTTGCTGCGAGATATCTGGTCGTCGAACTGTCAGCACCAACAACGAGCTGTGCATCTAACCTAGGCTTACTGTTGATATGTTCCAGGGAGGAAGTAAAACACATAGAATAATGTCTCAACATCAAGCTGAGAGAAGATACCAGCCGTGCTCAAAACAGGATTTTGCGTCTGAGGATAGTACTCCGGTGTTTGAAACGGATTACGGGGAACATAGTATTTGGGCCTGCGCCATCTGGTCAATGGTTAACAAATCAAACAAAAAATGGAACACACTTCTCCGTGTCTTGAGGTTGCGGTACGCTCGAGTATCCACTCTCCAGCAGCTTCTGGACTTGGTCCAGGTGCGACATACGGTGGGTTGCTAGGTTTAGCCGTAATCAGTCATGATGCACGAGGCAGGCAGCCGACTGCTTATCAACACACCCTTCTGCTTCACATTCTCAAATGATACCACAAGGTCCGACAAAGACCCAGGGAATGCACCCGATGCGTTGGGACGCTGGGGGAGCTGCGAGGACACTTGTTGAGATGGATTTGCAGACGGGGGTCGTTGTGCTCCAATGCTCTGCTGTGGCACCTGCATGTGTTGCTGTTGCTCCGTTTGCGGCACCTTGACGCCCGGTGGGAATTGCGACTGCGTTGCACTGAGCGAAGGCGAAGAGCCTCTGGACATCCCTAAGGGACCCGCTGAGGGTTGCTGCACTTGTTGTGGAAGAGGAGAAGGTGCAGATCCCTGCGGCACTCCGGGTGGGGCCTGTAGCGATGCATCGTTTTGCTGGGGCTGTAACGGTGGTATCGGCTCGGCCGTAGGCGCTTGCTGTATTTTACGTATTTATAAATGGCCATTGGTCAATGCAAAAGGCGTGTGTGAAGACGTACCGGGGGTTGCGTTGCCACCTGCGGCGATGAATCGGATGCTGCAAGGGCAATAATGCCAATGTAAACTGCGGCTCCATGTGCGAATCGAACGAATACGTACCTTGCCTCGAGGCAATACGTTGTGGAGATGAAGTCGCTGCGGGTCCTGCTTCTGACATTATTGGAGATTCTTGCCCCGAGTAGAACGAACCGTCGGGCTGGTGTGATACAGACGCTGAGGACAGCATCGGGCTCGTGACCGAGGGATGGGTCAAACTGGGTGATAATGAAACACCGGAGTGATGATCCGCATTCGAAGAAGAGGCTGTTATTGACGGAGCAGTAGGCGCGGGTAGTGGCGGATTTGATGATGACGCCGCGAAAGTGTTCCCTAATAAAGGTGTCGCAGGTACAGCTCCTGACGAAGACGAAGGTGCAACGGGAGCTGCAACAGCGGCAGAGTATCCTTTCGTTGGCTGTCGAGGAGCAGATGGAAGACCTGCTTTGAGAACGCTTGCCATGGGTTGCTTATCAAAATTGAGGTTTGGAGGGGGCTTTGCTGTAAAGTTAAACGTCGTTAGCGCGTGGAAAAAGCTTTATAGAATGTTATTATTCTCACCATCCGCTGCGAGCGATGATTCTGCATGATAACGATCAATATAAGGTTCCAGATGAGATAAAAATGAGCACCGACTTCGTAATTGAATTGGAACTTGCGCCTTCTTTAATATTGGACTGTCGTCTCGTCTACTGCTACTTGTCACACTTTCTTCGTCCCTATCATGCCTCTTGGACGGCGTCCGAGGCGGTAGGTCTGCTACATTCGCTAAGGTCTCAAGTCAATTAGTAGAGACTGGTCACTGACCTTCACTGCGTGATTCTGAATCACTATCATCATCGTCTTCATTGGCCAAGCCGAACTTCTCTTCCTCCTCATCCAGGTTGAGCTCGTCATATATGCCCTCATCTTCTTCGAAGTCTTCCTCCTGCAAACAATGTCCAACCCCCGTCCCAACACGCACAAGCCGATTTTACGCACCGTATTGCTTTCCACGAAGTAGTTTACGTCCTCCTTCAGCTCCTGCACGCGCTCCGTCGCCATCGAGCCGTTGTCCAGCAGCCGCAGAATGATCTCCAGCCGGCTGATGTGCCACTTCCGCCGCTCGTTTAGGTGCTCGAGTTCCTCCAAGCGCCCAGAGTTTGCCTTCCCGCGCTTCTTCCCCGCACCCTGCAGAGATTCGATCTCCGCCTCCGACTGCTCGACCTGCATTTGCAGATTCTCAACCTGGCCCTGCACCCAGTCCGTGATCTCCTGCTTCGCCTGCGCCTTCGGGTCCAGCTTCGCAGACGCGATCAGGCCCTCCTTCGAAAACGCCTTCGTCTTCATCTCCTTCTCGCACGCCTTGAACTTCTCCATTTGCTGTGGGCGCGGTCAGCAACACAGTCGATCGCGCGGGCACGCCACCGCACGAGCGCGCATATGCATGGGCGCGGCGCGGCGCGGCGAGCCCAGACGCGCAAATACGCACCGTCTCGATGAGCTTGCGGTTGTCGAGCAGCGCGGACTTGTCCTTGATGTCGTTGCTCGCGACCCACGTCTTGATCTGGTCGCGCAGGCGCTGCAGCTTCTTGATCTGCGTCTTCAGGTCCGTCTCGAGCTTCTCCTTCTGCGTCTGGTTCGTCGACGCCTGCATCTTGTCGTATATGCTCTCGAAGAGCTCGACGCCCTCGGACACCTTCTTCAGCGTCCGGTCGATTTCGGCTAGGGGAGAGGGTAAGGCGCTGCTTCAGTGGGGGGAGTGGGGGCGTTACTTTGTAATTTCCTGGCCGCCATGGCGAGTAGTGGGTAGGCAGACGGGTATGTCTGGTGAGGTGTGCAGTAACAGAGCAAGGACCGCGTGACTTGTGGTATCAATTCGGCGATTACGCAAGGCTGTGCTTCCCGAGATTTCTTTTTTTGCCACTTTGCCACATTGGCCACACTCGACGCTTTGTTTGTGCTTTGTTTTGTTTGTGAGATGCGTGGGCCCAGAGGATGTTAGAATGGATGTTGTCCATTCAGTTTTACTATCTGATTTACTTTGAGCTCGTATCAATACTGATCTCGATGTCTTGCGCTAAGCATTTTCATCAGTCCTGAACCTCTTTTTATGGGCAGTCAAGCTCAGTCACATAAACTCTTCAAGTAGAGCCTGGTGGTGCCGAAGTATGTTTCCATATACCGCTGTACGCTTAATCCCTGATGCCCTAGACGTCAGAGTATAGTGAACTGTAATGAGCATTCAATTTATCACTAGTTCTTGTATTTCTGCGTTATGTTCTCAATCCGAGAGCTAAAAAGATAAACATGCAACTCTTTCAGGACTCAGAACTGCCATGTATGAGTGTGTTTTAGGCGAGCGCGCAAGAAATTCTGATGACTGACTATAGCCGCCTGACACTTTACAGCAGGCGTTAAAAAGTACCAAGAGACATAGGTGTTGCCGAGGGTCAAGAACGCCGCCAAGTTTGACGATGTACTGCCATCCTACCGGATCCTCGCATTAATGTCAAGTAGAAAGGCCCAGCATTGAACAAAGAGACAAGGTGTGGTTGTGAAAGACAGCTCTGTTATGTCCGTGGTGACGCCGCTAGAATGTGGGCGTCCTTGGTCGAAGTGGCGCCGGCATCTTGGGCTGCTACTTTGGACGCTTGTATAAAAAGCTAAAGCCTTTGTAGGGGACAAAGGAATAATTTACCTTTGGGCGGCGTCCTGAAGAGTCCTGTTCTATTGTGCTGTTTTGCAATTAGCGCCCGGCTGCGCATCTGCGACAAGAGCCGTCCGGTGGCCAACGAGAAGAGATCTCCAATCCTTATGTTGAAATGACTTGTGTGGGTGCAGATCTACGCAGCAAGTCGATCGACCAGGAACCGTTTTCATTTGGGAGGGGGGTCAACTGAATCGCCGGTCGATCCCGAAGCTCATGCCATGACAGATCTCAGGGGCGTCCTCGACTCGATTCGTTATTCGAGTGCGTCTCCGACGCCACAAACTGCACACCAAACGACCAACATCTGATTCACAGCAAGTTGATGCAAGGGTGACCATCAGACAGCCGTGTTATTGAACAGGACCCGGGACAGAAGAGGTCAAGGCGGGAAGACAAAGCCTTGAATATGGTCGACAGGTGATGCGAATAACAGAAGAATTAGCAGGGCAAGAGGGTTGGGCCAGCCAGCGGGAAATCGGAGCGGGCTGACTTGGCTAAAGACAAAAGAGATGTGCTGTTCCGGCGGGCGGCTTCTACGGTGCCATGTGGCTGTGAGCGTTAAATCAAGAACTGAGTCTGGCATCTACATTTGCTGCACACTTCACCTTCTCACTGTACCATTTTTGCTATCTTTTCTCTTTCTTGCTGCCATGAAATCTCTAAGGAAGTCTCTCAATGGAGGCAAAGAACAGACTCTCAGACATCACATATCCACTCCCATACCCTTACCCGCAGTCTCCAAACCATCTGCTGCCATCTCGCCACCTCAGAAAGTGATTCGTGCCCTCTCTACCTACCGCCCACAGGCCCCCCAAGAGCTCCCCTTCACCAAAGGCGACTTCTTCTACGTTGTGCGGGATGTCGACAACCAAGGCGCCTGGTTTGAGGCCCATAACCCTGTCTCAGGCGCTCGAGGACTGGTCCCGCGATCGATGTTTGAAGAGTTTAATAAAAACCCTACTCCGTGAGTCTGGAGTCCTACGCAGGTGCACGGCTCCCATTGACACCCGCATCATGTCTCAGCATCCGCACCTCGCAGATAATGAACCCCAACATGATTCCAGCTAGCCCAGGGGCCGCGATGATGTCGCCCAGGTCGCCAAAGACGCAGGTCTTCTATGCGGTGGTGCTGCACGACTTCGTGGCCGAACGCGCCGACGAGCTCGACGCAAAGGCGGGCGATCCCATCTCCGTCGTCGCGCAGTCCAACCGGGAGTGGTTCGTCGCCAAACCGATCGGGAAGCTCGGCCGCCCAGGGCTCATCCCCGTCACCTTCGTCGAGGTGCGCGACCCCGCGTCGAACATGCCCATCAAGGACATCGAGACGCTGATGGATCGGGGGGATCTGCCGAAGGTGGAGGACTGGAAGCGCGCGGTGTTCAACTACAAGGCGAGTAGCATCCCTCTCGGCGTGCTGGAGGAGCCAAACGGCCGCGATTCGGTCGTGCCGAACAGCCCATTCATGCAACAAGGCGCCCAAAGCTCCCCTAGCGGCTCCTCCCACGGGCACCAGTCCCCCAGCCAACCGCACTCGCCCCCACAGCAGCTCGAACCCCCGCCACGCACGCCCTCGCCGACAAGTCTGCCCATCGGCATCCTGCTCACCGCCAACGTAGTCTCGTTCCACTACGAGATGGAGGAGTACTGGTTCCGCATCGATGCCACATATCAGCCATATGACCCCGCAATTCCGACCTCCATCCCCCCGGCCAAGCAGCTGGTGTTGTTCCGCGTCTACAACGATTTTTACGACTTCCAGGTCAGCTTGCTCAACAACTTCCCGCGCGAAGCCGGTCGGGAGCCGCCTGCTGAGCGTGTACTGCCCTACATGCCCGGGCCAGCGCACCAGGTCGACGACGAGATCACGGCCACGCGGCGGGCAGAGCTGGACGAATACCTGCACAAGCTATGCGAACTCGCAGGCCAGGGCGCTATCCACATTCTGGAGCACGAGGTTGTGAGGGAGTTCCTGGCGCTCAAGCCCGGGGACGTGGAGCACGAGGTCGACCCGCGCCTGGACGAGATCGAGGCGCTGTATGGCTTCCAGGACACCCCCGTCGTGAACGGCACACACCAGTACCAGGACTTCGACAGCGAGGTCCGGGACACTCTGGGTGACATGTCGCTGAACGACGAGGAGCGCAGCGACGGGTCGGACTACGACGAGGACACGCACGCGCACGCCCAGCAGCACCAGCACCACCACGCCCAGCGCCCGTCCATCGCGGGCGCGTCGCGCAGCAGCCTGTCCCTCCGCCAGCAAGCCCATGCGCAGAACCACCAGCGAACAGGCTCGTCGCTGTCCGCGTACCAGGGCGGCTCGCCGTACCAGCCCGCGCAGACGCTCCCCTCGTCGCGCTCGACGCATTCCGCGCACTCGTCGCACCCCTCGCGCAGCAACAGCCCGCCAAGCGACCCGCGCACAAGCGGGCACTCCGCCTCCGCGCGGTGGCCCGACGCACCGCCGCACGCCAAGACGCCCTCCGTCGCGACCCGCGCACGCGCGGGCTCGAACGCGAACACGCCGCCGATCTCGGCCGCCAACGCGCAGACGGCGTTCGTGAAGATCAAGATCTTCGACCGGCTGACGGACGACCTGATCGCGCTGCGCGTGCACCCGCGCGTGTCGCACAACGAGCTGATGGACAAGGTGCAGGCGCGGCTCGGCGGCGCGGTGAGCCACCTCAGCTTCCGCAACAGCCTGGACCAGCAGTTCATTGGGCTGGACGGAGACGGGGCGTTGACGGAGTGGATGGAGTCGACGGACAAGCATGTCTTGTACGCCGACTGATGAGCGCACTCTTTTTCTCTTTTTTGATGAACGCGATGAGCTTTCTTGTGCCATTCGCTAGACTTTCTATCACTTTCGATCTTCGTTTCCGCGCCTGTTCTTTTTTTTTGCAGCTGGGTTGCTACCGACGCTGTTGTTTCTCTACATCCATCCTGTATACCTACTTCTGTTGTGCGCATAGTGCATTAGCGATTTTCCCGGGTCATTACATCTATAAAATTACTACCTATTCTTATGATGGCTGTGTATAATATTTCGTCGCTTCTGTATTCAGAGCCTTCAAAGCGCATTTGAGTCTGCAAACTGGGACGGCTTGAATTCGAACACCCGCCACTACTGCTCCCGGACAGGAAATCATACTTTGACCCCGACCCCGACCACCGACGCAAGGATGGTCTCCCTCATGCGCACAATCCGGTCTATGCGCCGCGTAGGCCTCAAGGAGTGGTTTCACCAGCTGCAGACCATTGGTGACGCCAAATCCGGGCGTCTCGTGGGCACCGACCGGTGCGCTGTCCCCTCCCGACTTCTTACGAGCGTCAGCGCTGACTCGCTATCTGGATTCTGCGCAGATTCGGCAACCGCTATTTCGAGAACTTGAACTGGACTGAAGAGGTCCCGGGGCGGCATAGATGGGTGGACTTTGCACAGGTGCGTTGTGTATGCGTCTTTGGATGCGTTGGGAAGGGACTAATGTGATCGTGCAGCATTACAATAGTCCCACCCAGGTTCCTCCTGAGTGGCACAGTTGGATCAGGTGCGTATCTTCCTACCCCGGCCCCGTAAGATTGGCTCAATTCTATAAATTCTAGCCACATTCGTAAGGATGCGCCGACAGAGGATGCTGTCATGCAGAACTTGTCGCCTTCTTGGAAAGCTGTACGTCCTAGTCCTCACTTCTTTACATTCAGAACCTCATGTTCATTGTCCCTTCTAGCCCTGGCATGAGAACTTGACTGGAACAAGGGCTGCATACAAGCCCTACAACACCGTCGCTCCCAAGATCAACGCTTGGGAGCCGAAGGTTGTCCCCCGAGACTAATGCATGTACCTTTGATTGGATAATAGAACATTCGTTTCCCTGCATCGTCAATTCTAGGGTATAAGTACATTGTGATCCTCTCTTCTAAGCATCGATTCAATGACCGGCGAGCACTTCCTCCACAACATACTCGGCAATGGCAAGGCTGGATGTCAACCCGGGACTTTCAATCCCTAGCAGATTCACCATGGGCCCCTTACCACCAATCTCTGGAAAGTCCTTGCGGATGACAAAGTCTTGGAATCCGCCATCAGGTCCAACTAACTTCGGACGAACGCCGACATAATCCGGTGCCAGCCCATCAAACTCCACGCCGGGAAGATACTCCTGGATAGCTTGGTGCATCTCCTTCAGCCGAATATCGCTTGGCGCAAGATGCGCTTGCCAGAAATCCACCCCATCCTCATTCTCGGGAGGTGCGATCCACTCCAAATCTGGCCCGAACCGGACTTTTCCCTCCAAGTCAAGCGTGAGATGCGTGCCCAATGAGTGGAACCCGTCTTTCTTCCCTCCCAGATTAGGGCCAGGATACACGAGGTGCTTGATATCGCCGACGCCATGGCCGTTGAACGAGGCGTAGGTTCCTCGAGCGTAATACATTGGGATGCGTTGCTCTTGTGGCAGGAAGGAGTTCAGGATAAACGGCCCCGACAGACCTGCTGAGACGATGAGGTTGCGCGCGAGCATCGCGTCGCCGTTGTCCGCGTTCGAATCACCGACAGTCGAGGTCTGCACAACCCAGCCCGTCTCATTCGGGTATTCAGATGTATGACGGGAGGCTGCGTATGGATCCACGCGGACCACACTAGTGTTGTATACGAGCTCGCCAGTCTCGGATTCCAGTATGTCTTTCTCGAGGCTCTCCATGAACGCGTGCGAGTCCACTATTCCCGTCTCGGGGCTCCAAAGGGCCGCCACAATCTTCTTCGATAAATCCGGTACGAGCTCGCGGGCCTGGTCACCGCTTAGCAGCTCGGTCGGCAGCACCGGCGTATTTGAGTCTGAGGCTGAAGAGTATTTGGGCCAGGCGAGCTTGGCTGCCTTGGCGTGCAATCCTGCGATGTAATCGCGCTGTTCCGGATGAGCTACTACGAGCTTCCCGATCCTGTTGTAAGGAATATTGTGTTCCTTACAGCGAGCGTACATAAGGTTGCGGCCGCGCAGGCAGAGGCGCATCTTGAGGGAGTCTTCCGGGTAATACAACCCTATTTTGAATGTTGATGATTGGTGCTACAAACTGGATATGGCTCGACACACCTGCATGTATGACCTCCGAGTTGCGGGAGCTAGATAGCATGGTCAGGACTACTCTTTACTTTCCACATGCATGCGTGATCGATCTCTTCATACCTTACTTCCTGCCCCGCACTTTTATGTCTGTCGACCAGAAACGTGGATTTGGAAGGAAATTTTTGCGCCAGCCTTTGAGCTATAGAAAGGCCCACAATCCCTGTCATATAAATCAGCAGACATAGCGCATCGTAAGCAGGCAATCCTACCTCCTCCTACGACAAGGTAATCGACGGCGTATTCAGGTGCCTGCAAGTTGATAACTTAATGCAGCAGTACGAGGGCATGTGATGACTGTTACCTTATATTTGAACCTGCCATTACTGTTAAGCGCAGATATGACAGGTCGTGCATTCATTGATATAATCGCTGGTCAAGTTGTGCATGGCATGATCGGGTGAGGTCACTTTATGGACGCTTGTTTGCCTATTGCAAGCGGCCGAATGATCGAGCAGCGCGACTTTGCTCTCAAATCTCTTCCCCGATCGTCTTGCTGCCAACTTTGGTCAGATCCCAGAAACAAAGGATAGGCCGCTGGTACAATACTCAACATGGCATCTTCAAGCACACCTCCCCCCCAACCGGCTTCGCTAGACGACAAGCTCAAAGAATTTGACAATGTTCCCCTGTTCATGAAATCACTGCCAAGCGAAGGCGGAGACGATACATTGGTCAATGCAATACAGAGTCTCATTTACGAAGGACATCCGGATGGTGGGTGAGATAATTCAATTTCCGATCTTAGGCCAGCGCCTGACGGTGACCGATTGCCAGAAATTGCGCAAAATTTCAAAACCCAGGGGAATGATTACTTCAAAGGAAAGCGATATCGCGAGGCCATGGGATTCTACACGCAGGGGTTGGAAGCGAAACCAACGGATCCCGTTCTGTCAGAGGCGCTCCTGTGCAACCGTGCAGCTTGTAATCTAGAACTACGTCAGTGCTCCCAATCGTGCTGATCTCTTCTCGCATTGACACGCATAGGGCAGAAAACTACGGATCCGTGCTCAAGGACTGCTCAGAGGCTTTACAATTGAATCCAAAATCTTCCAAGGCTTACTACCGCTCATCGCTCGCACTGCTCGCACTGGAACGCCTAGAGCAAGTGCTTGACTGCTGCGACCGATGTCTCCAATTTGATCCAGACAACAAAGGCGTCATTGGTGTCCGCGACCGTGCAGTCGCGGCCAAAGCGAAAAAGGATCGCAAGGAGGCTGAGCGCTTAGAGAAGATACGCTTAGAAAAGGAGCTGAAACGTCGCATGAATCTTGCATTCCAGGTAACAAAGCCTCTGGTGTTTGTAATTCTCAACTAATATACCCTCAGGTGCGAAATATTATACCAGTCGCGAAGCCTCCAGGTCCGCCCGATAATGACTCCTACGAGCCACACTTCGACCCGGAAGATCCCACTGGCCAAACACTCATCTTTCCAGTGTTCTTCCTTTACCCACAATACGCGACCTCGGATGTCATACCGCAATTCGTAGAAACCACGACCTTTGCCGCGCATCTATCTGTCATGTTCCCGACCTCGGCTCCCCCTCCAGACTGGGACAAGAAGCGAGAGTACACTGACGGCAAGTTGATCGTGTATTTCATGACAGCGCGGAAGCGACTGCTGAAAGTGGGCAAGAAAATGACGCTTGCTGATGTGTGCAAAGCTGCGAAGGGCAAGGAGGGCGAGCCGAAGGATGGATTAGAGCTCAAGGACGGCTGTCTGACGTTCGTCGTACTACCCAAGGGCGATGTCGAGCAAAAGTGGATTGATGATTTCAAAAAGACTAGAGACAGCTAGATCTGCTGTTTATCTAACGTATAACATCTACACATACGTTGCGATTATCATTATCAGAATTATTATTATCTAAAATTGAACTTGTGTACCCTCGGACCGCTTGTATCCGGTCTGTGTTTGGTGGAATGAAAGCCACCGAGAGAGTCCAGCAAACCGTGCACCCCGACGACAAGGCTTCAAGCTCAGTAAGTACCCCATCATGCTGCCCCACCGCCGTCCAAAGCTGCTCCCGATGTGTTCTGGGGTGTCAAGGAGTGGAATCGAGTGAAGGAATGGGCCGAAACGGCTGGATGGATCGCTGCGAGGCCGGATGGATGGCGATGGGCTGAACCTCTGATCGTGCATCCAATCTGACGCCTCTGCCTCTTTTCAGGCCTCAAACCCACCTCCTACCCACTATGGCGTCCAAGATCCTCCGCACGGCCAACGCGCCCACCACCGCCCCGGATGAGACCGAGCTCAGCGTCGCCCAGGCGCTCATCGATCTCGAAAACAACGTCCCTGAGCTCAAGGCCGAGCTCCGCCCCCTCCAGATCTCTGCAGCGCGCGAAGTCGATGTCCGCGGTGGAAAGAAGGCCATCGTGGTCTTCGTGCCTGTGCCGCAATTGAAGGCGTTTCGGAAGGTCCAGGCAAGGTGCGCTCAGGCCTGCGTCGATCCGATCGAGTTGACTGATTGCTGTGTGCTGTAGACTGACAAGAGAGCTTGAGAAGAAGTTCTCGGAGCGGCATGTCGTCTTTGTTGCGCAGCGCCGAATGTTGAGCAAGCCGACCCGCACCTCCCGCGTGAAGCAAAAGCGCCCTCGCAGCCGCACGCTCACCAACGTCCACGAGAACATTCTCGAGGACCTCGTCTTCCCCACCGAGATCATTGGCAAGAGGACCCGCGTCTCTGTTGATGGGTCAAAACTGCTGAAAGTGTAAGTCCCCGCCATACTTCCCCGTCTCTTGTTAGGCGGTCGACTGATGCATGATGCGCGCAGTTTCCTTGACGCAAAGGACGCCACATCGCTCGAGTACAAGCTCGACTCTTTCTCATCTGTATACCGCCGTCTGACAGGGAAGGATGTTGTATTCGAGTTCCCAGTGGTTGCCCAGGAGAAGAGCACCTAGGGAGGGCTATCTTTTCTTTGGGGAGCTACGTATGGGGTCCGTATGTCATGGCACTGTCGCACTTTTTCACCACCAAAATATTATGGCTATGCCCATGCTCTCACCCTCTTTTGCATGCTTTTGCCCCGATGCCATCTTTACGTGAGTGTCAAGGATCTGAGCGCGATCGCTGTCATATCGGGCGTGAGCATGGCTAAAACCTTACATTCGCACTCTTAAGCAGTTGAGTTTAGCCACTGGCTCCCACTGGAGGCATGATTACAGGGCACGATTGTATCCGACCCTTTTGACGAACGATGGCCCTGTATTCTGAGCCATTCCGCGTCTGTACATGAGAAGCGCCAACAGTCAAGTGATCTCCTCAGCACCTGGAGTCAGCACCCCGATCTGCCAACGCCTTCCGCCACATTTCCGCCTTCAAGTGTGCCAACGACCCTGCTGCGGTACCCTTCAACGCGAGTGGATGAGAAACAAGAACATGGGGAGCAGTAAAAGCATAATGATAGTGGCCGGCGGAGTGTGTACAGTGACGATCTACGGGGAGTGCGCTCATTGGTTGATCGCATCTTATCTATGGTTAGACTGATCCGTGAAAGTAGTTAGAAGAACTACCTTGGCTTCGAGGCCGAGTTACGATTCGTTGGACCATTTGCAAATGGGGGCAATCTGTGGCCGGGGCCGCTGGAACGCGTTCCGGTTGCGTCATTAACGCTAAGTGAAAGCAATCAATGTCAGTAGTAAGCCAGTCAGACGCATATGCTACCCTGGAACCGTCGGGTTCCTGCGAGTACACGGTCCTAGGCGGCTCGACATCGGCCACATGCTCTTTTGGGGCTGAAGCAGTGAATTTTAGTGGCGAAACATGAACTGTAGTCGACTGGCTGGACCCATCGGCGCCGACATTGAACCGATGGCGTATCTGGGCCACAAAGCACATACCATAGTCGAAGAGCAAATAGGGGGACAACTGTATGCGACGCCCGTGGCTGCTCTAGCACTAAAGCTGCAGGTGGGGCCCGAGGCGAGCGCTCGGAACCATGTGGCAGGTTTGAAATGAACTCGCTTTGAGGACATCAGCCACTAGTCGCAACGCCGTCGATCCAAACTTGCCAATCGCAGTGCTATCAGCGTCGAGTGCCTGGGCTGGTATGGAGACGTCGGGTGGTAAAGTCCGAGAAACAGGGATGTCCTTGTGCAGATATTGAGGACACTACTGTTCGGGCATTTTTGGTTGCCGACGTCCGCGGACCCCTAGAGACTGTTAGTAGCTGCGAATGAGCCGTCTAAAGTGTTCCCAGAGGCTTCCGGGAGGTAGCCCAAGGGAAAAGTGTCTGAGAAAGAAAGGATCGCTTCCGAGAGTTTTCGGGGAGAGTGTGTTGTAAGTGTCACCCCCGTTCCGCCTCGAGTAGTGGTGAGGGCTGACCCGGAGATAGGGGACGAAGTGTGGGGTACCAGCTGACGAAGCACTTTCGGCAGGAACAGCGTGTTCGGGAGCCAGTTCGCCACGGAGCTAGCGGGTAGAATGGCCTTGAAAGGAGTTTTCGTGATTGGAAGGATCACTGAAATTTATCAGAGTTGTTATCTGTGGTGCACCGCAATTGTGACGAATGTTCGTTATCTCCCCGTAGATACAAACTCACCGGTGGAGGCAAGCGATGCTACACAATGGACCGGGGTAGAGTGCCGCAGTACAGATGAAACTCGAGGCTTGTAACCTGATGGTGCTTATTGTACTGTAGGGCTAGGGGAGAGCGGCATTGAAGGAGGGAATGCAGTGTGTCGGTGCGCGGCGCGGACCCCGGCGCCAGAGCTCGCCAGAGCCTGCCTAATTGGGCCAAGTTCTCTGTCCGAGTAATAACGCCATCTGTCTTCTTCACCTTCTCCTGCACAATCTCCTCCCTTTCCCTCTTTTTCTTCTTGCTCCCGCTGTGGCCTCCGAGAGGTCCTTGGTCTCCTGCGTCGCGCAAGTCCTTGGTCTACATATTTGAGCTTGTTCTCGTTCTCTCGTGCTGGTGCTCACGCCGCCCGTTGCCCTCTGCCTGATCTCAACGACCCTGCTCGGTCACAATGGCCATGTATCCACGGATGGACATGGACTCGCGTTATGGCGAGAGATCCATGGACGCAAAGGTGGTCGTGATGGGTAGCACCAGCACCGGCAAGACCAGCCTGCTCCATCGTTACACCCAGGGCAGGTTCGATCCAAAGGCCACGACCGCGACGACCGGGGCTTCATTTGTAACGAAGAAGGTGTATGTCGACGGTCTGAAAGTCAGACTGCAGCTGTGGGACACGGCTGGGCAGGAGCGGTTTCGCAGTATGGTAGGTCATGCTCTCACAGCATTACACTGGCGGCTGCTGATCGGTTCGGTTCATCAATAGGCCCCCATGTATTACCGAGGCGCAAACGCCGCCCTCCTCTTGTATGATATCACGAACCCATCCACATTTGACGACATTCGAGGCTGGCTACAGGGTATGCATGCTCCCCGTCAAACTTTTTAATTCAAAGCTAAAGCATCCGCTATAGAACTGCAGAAGAACTGTGACCCCGACCTGATCATATACATTGTAGGATCAAAAGCTGATTTGTGCGAGTACCGCCAGGTCACGCAGGATCTCGCGCGCCTCTCGTTGCACACTTGGTTTCCGCCACCAAAACCCCCCACTCCACCGCCTGCGCCACAACCATCCACGCTCTCATACATACGGCCGCGATTCAAATCCTTCACTAGTACCCGCCCTGTCCCTGCCGTCCCCCCAACCAACAAATCTTATTCGCCCGATCGAACTGTCTTTGGCGACTCGCCTCCCAAACCGGCAGTCGTGCCGCTGCAACGTAGCAACACAGGTCCAGGACTCGCGCGCCCTATTAAAGCGCCTGGCCTCAACCGTTCTGTGACGACCGCCGGCGCACGGTCACGTTCACCTCCACAAACTCGATTCTCAGGTCACTTTGGTGTGACCACGGGTGGTGGCTATGTCGAGACTGTGGAGACAAGTAGCAACAGTATCGACGAAAACGACTCAGAAACGCTGGATGTCGACCAAGAATGGGGTTTGCACAAGGGCATGGAACTTTTCGAAGTATCTGCCAAAGACAACTCAGGTCAGTATGATAGGCGTCTACTGCGAGCATGTGCTGATCCGATTTCTACAGGCATTGACAGTCTATTCGATTCGCTAATATCTACTATTATTGCGAAGAAGGATATTATTGACAAGGAGAACGAGATGAAGAAGCGCGACAGCGTGTTCTTGAATTCCGTCAATACTCCGAACTGGGCAGATCAGGACGATGAAGAAGAAGATTCGCCCGTCGAGAAGTCCCGATCAGGCTGGGGTGGTTGGAGCTGTTGTGGATCATAGCACCGACATATTCCAACACTCGTTCCGATTTTTGCTATAAAAGGGACCATGAATCCCTTGACCGTCTGAACACTGTCCCCTTTCTCACATCCCCCCGTACCCTACATTCCACCCGGCTACCTTTCCATACTTCACACAATCACATATCCCCATTCTCGCACAGTTCACGATTCATAATCCCCATCTCCCCACCCGTCCATCAGTGTTCATTGTCTATGATTAACAAGTCTATTGCCCTATACCTCATCCACGATGATTCGTTCTCCCTGATCCCTTACTGTTATTCAACTCAAACTTATCTTCCCTTCCCGCATACAATAGTTTACGCTTAGTGAGTACATACTCCTCAATATGGATTTATATGCGCGGTCCAGACTCAAGAAGTGTGTCCAAGGGAGCCAGATTTCAGGGATAGATCAGAGAGATTGCATCTGGTTGCCGGAGGGTGTGTGGCACCGTGCGCCTATCTCGCTCTATCTCGGCTCTGCTCTGCCCACCACGTCCCCTCACTGGCCAGGGACGAACTGGCTCGCTGCCCTCTGGAACCTGGTGTATACCATGCCTGCAGCAGCCCCCAAAGTGCTCGACCCAGACGCCTGTGTCCCTGAGCACTGCTTCCACGCCTTCGATGCACTCTACTGTGCGCTCACTCGGGGAGCCGAGCCCATCCCACCCCAGTTCCCGGACGACAAATAGTGCGTCTCCTACCATACTCTGCAGCTTATGATCATCACACGCGGATCCGCAGCCCGCTGTTCGTCACCTGGAGCACCCGCGCGGCTCGCCCAGGGCGCGCGCCGCGCCTCCGCGGCTGCATAGGCTGCTTCGAGCCGCTGCAGCTCCACGAGGGCATCGCCGACTACGCGCTCGTCAGCGCGTTCCGCGACCACCGCTTCCCCAAGATCGAGCAGCGCGAGCTCGCGTCGCTGGAGTGCTGGTAAGCCCGATTTGCTCTCGTCTGCGCTCGTGCCGTGCTGAGCCGCGCAGCATCTCGCTGCTGACGAACTTCGAGGACGCGCAGTCGTATCTGGACTGGACGGTGGGCGTGCACGGGATCTCGATCTCGTTTCCGCATCCGTCGCTCCTGCCACCGTCCTCTGAGACACCCTCCCCGCTGTCGTCGAACCCCAGCCTGCCGCGCGTTAGCTCGCGGACCACGTTCAGTGCGTGCTATCTGCCTGACGTCATACCCGAGCAGGGGTGGGACAGACAGGAGGCAGTTGATAGCGCAATACACAAAGCGGGCTGGGATGGCATCGTCACAGAGGACATCCGGCGCAGCGTCAAGCTCAGGAGATATCAGAGCAAGACGTGCACGGTCCAATGGGAGGATTATGTCCAGTGGCGACAAGCAAATGGCGAGAGCGTGTGACCCAGTCTGAAGAGAACAGATACGAACAGCGAAGACGATTCAATTGTAATATGTAAATGTAAATTAGATCTCCTCCCATTGCTCCTGCGCGCTCGGCAGTTCGCCATGTATCTTCTTCCTGAACAATTCGATACGACCTCCCCACCTACGTCCGAATCTGCTTTGCAGTTGCTCCCACACCTTCATGAGTATATCGTCATTATCTCCAGTGGTCTTAGAGAATGCGACGAGGATCCAATAGACGGTGCTGTCACTCGGACGTGTGCCAGGAGGCAACTCCAGGAAACTGGCGAACAATGATTGTAGATTCGTAAATGTCCAAGGCGATTCAGAGGGTTTGTGCAGGCTCTTAAGCCTCGCTGAAAGCCCACTACTGGTGAAGGTTTCCGATGGTCGAGATCCCGGTAATATAGCATGACGCGCGAAACCTAGAAACAATGCCCTGAACACGGGCAACGTCGTCGGGTAATACGATGGCGCGTTCTTGCCACCGCTGCTGATGTTGCGCGGGGCGAACGGCTCGAGGTCGGGAGTGGAAAGCATATCCTCGAAGACTTGCAATGCCTGCATAAGATCACCGTGGTATGCTAGGGTCTGGATCGTCATGGTGTAAGTGACTCGATCAGGAATCATATCCTTGGGAACGATGATTCCCTCAACCGTATCGAGATACCGGATCGCCGCATCTATGCCGTGCTCCCCGACGCTGATTTCTGGCGTAACATTGTGCCGCAGCACTCGGTATATGGTTGACGCTACGTCCGGACGCGCATTACGCGCAAAAGCCGTCAAGCACGCATTTACGCCGTCAAGTCCTAAATGAAAGCCTTGGTCGCGCATGCGGAGGATGGTGGATCGCACGCCAGACAGACGACCGGTGTGAGTAAAGAAATGGAGCATGATGAGGTGGGCGACGCGGTTGGGTGGAATGCCAGACTCTTGAAAGAGGGTTCTTGCGTGGTGGAGGGTCTCGGGCTCGCGGGTACGAGCAGCGATGTGCAGGAGAGTGGTGTATGTTACAATGTCGGGGGTAGCGATGGCGGTCTCAGAGACGTCTGGTTGATCTTCAGCATTTGACTCTTTCGGACGAATCTGGGAGACCATGTCTTGATAGACATCAAGAGCAGCCCTATAATCTGCAGGTCTCGTCCTCCGCCAGCCCGGTTTGCCCGCACAATCTATGAGGGCGTTCCACTCCCAGAGCTGAAGGGTTCCGCCGTCCTTCTTTATGTCCGCCAGGACTGTCAGCAGTCGCATAAACAGTGTGCGCGTGCGTGGCTGCACAGAAGATAATAGGCGTGCCAGACGGTGTGAGAAAGCAAATGGGATGATAGGCCCTGGTCTGGATTTCCGTTGCTGCGCTTGACTTTCTCCGAGGGGTGGGCCAGAGGTGCTGTGAAGAGTTGAAAGAGTGCGATATGCCTGCCAGGCGTCTTCGGCGGACTGTGTGGTTGCAATGGTCTTCAGCGCCGCGTGAACTTCGCGGTTTCCCCGCCACGTAGTGATCTTGAGAGGTTGTATTTGGCGACGGTGGATACGCCCACGACCATTCGCGTAAATCAAATCTGGACCCTCCTCGACTGCAGCCTCGTCCACTCCCTGCCCTTGAATTGGCGGCGCTGTCGTTCCATGCGCATCGTGAGTCAACGCGGCGATGCGCTCCTTGTCCTTCCCTACAACATGTATGGCGTGGAGTCGGGTGTGCGGATGTCGAGGGTTCAGAGCAGTATGGAACCAGCGTGTTGAGCATAGGAGAGGACTGGGGACGGCTCGTGTCAAGGGATGAAGAGATGACACCCCAAGCATCAAAGGGACGTGCAGTCATCCTGTAGGCTTGCATTTTAGCACACAACGGACATGCCT
>JACXVL010000063.1:0-46635 GCA_014898675.1 Athelia sp. TMB
GCAGCGGGCATCTCCAGAGCAATTGCACGGTTGTTATTCAAGTAGAATTAGCAATTGTATCCCACGAAGTAGTTGAAAACGGACTTTTGTTCACATCCTTCGTTCTCTTCCGGCTTAGCGCACCACAGACTGCAGAGCATCCATCATTCCCTACCTACCTGCATGACAAGTACCCCGATCGCGAAAAGAACCCAATCACACAGACCTCGTATCACAGGTCCCCTCCAATACCACTCTATTTTGACTCTCAAAAGGATCAAATGGTTAACACCTTTTCAACGTCATCAACTAGAAGTCCTTAGGAACCCCCTGTTCATTTGCACTCAGTCTATCCACGACCTCCGTGCACAATAGCTAGGACTCTCTATTCCAGCTCCACCCCTTTATGAGCTCCGACAGTACAACCGTTACAGAGTCAATTGAACAAATCAATAGCGAGCAAGCGCTACACATTCATATTCACATCACGGTCACACCCATTGTACGAATCCCTACCGGCCTTCGTACATCTCCTATTACATTCACCCACACACGAGAAGTAGTAACCGGTCAACCACCAGAAAGACCATCAGTCCCAGTTGCAGGACAGAGTTCTAATCGCCAACCTACAGTTTGGGTAGACGATTACGAAGAAATTAGAGATTCCAATAGTCAAAGGGTCTCAGAAGATACTAGTTTCAGAAGAGCGTGGAGGAGCGCTTACCTTGATACTATTTTTGATAACCATCACTTCACTTACGAAGACGAAGTAGATTGGAACACCGATTGGGCATAATTGATTCCTCATTCGTAGATCGATTCACACTCCTACGCATCAACACTCCGTCACCAGTCATGTCGGAAGCACCCAAGAAGACAGAAGAAGAGAAGATGCAGGACTTTATTGCACAGATAGCAGTGCAAATAGCCTCTGTATCTAAGAACACCAAAGCAGTAGGAGTTGTTCCAAGTAAATTCAAAGGAGAAAAGAAGACAGCCAGGAAGTTTATATCCAGCCTACAGTTGTACATCAAAAACAACTCAGAAACCTACGACACTGAAGAAAAGAAGCTAGGCTTAGCATACAGCCTATGCGACAAATCAGCTGCCGGATGGATTCAGCCGTACATAGATAGGCAAAACTTCGGTGAAGAACAAGTACACCTAGCAAAGTACAAAGCTAAGCTTAGAAAGGCTAAAAGGAAACTCAAAGCCTTAGAAACTGCCGAAACAGGAGCAGATTCTGATTCTGAATCAAGTGAGGACAAAGAAGAGGAAGACCTTGCCTCTTCAAATCTAGTAAACGAGATTAATACCTTCAATGATTTCGTCACATTGTTCAAAGAAACCTGGACCTCTGCACAACCAGCAGCAGAAGCTAGAAACACTATCAATAGAATGTCACAAGGAAAAGACTCCCTTGTCGACTACACCACCAAATTCATGCTAGTAGCAGCCGATACAGGATATTCGGATCTTGATCTAAGAGAAAGATACCCAAGAGGACTCAATAGGACTATCAGAGAAGTTTTAGCCGAATGGAAAGTCGATACTAGCTCCTTCAGAGCGCTTAAAAAAGCCGTAGAAGAAGTAGTCAACCTCCGAGCAGAATTCCTCGATAAAGACTGGGCACCGTCACACAATGCACCCAGTAAGAGTACCTCCACGTCCAACAACACCCAGAGCCAAAAGCAAAGGCCGTTCCCTAATGATCAAGGAATTGCACCTATGGTGATAGATAGCGGGAAAATTGTTTGCTACAATTGTTACGAGATTGGACACATGAAGAACAAATGCACCAATCCCAAGAAACCGTATCGAAAAGTCATATATAGCGACAAGAAGAGTGTAAATGCTGCTATTACCAAAGACAAACCTCAGTTTGTCCAAGGATCGTCACGAGATGGGCAGTCGGATGATGGGAATTCATCTTGACTAACCCTCAATGACCTTAGTGAACGCATGGACACACTCAGTGCAAATGTGGCCAAGTTTTTTGATTCGATAAACAAGAAGGATTTTTAATACAGTCCACATATGTGACCAATATGGCGGACTTACTATGTGATCATTTACTTTCTATCTCCACTCAAATTTGTACTACTATTTCTCGAGTCACAGAAGAAGTTTCCATTAACAAACATTTTCATATTCCTATCCGAATTATTGGCAAAAATGAAACGATTGATACAGTAGCTATGGTTGATTCGGGTACTTCTACCCTATTTATAAATAAAAAATTTGTTGACGAGCATAATATCTGCACCCATAAGTACAAGAAACCAGTTCGACTCCTCAATATTGATGGAACCAACAATGAAGGAGGATCTATTACCCATTACTCTGTACTTGATATGGAAATCAATGGCCAAACTATGGAGGACTTCTTCACTGTAGCCAACATTGGTGGAGAAGATATTATCATAGGGATTGACTGGCTAAGAACTCATGACCCCAAAATCAGCTTCAAAAATGGAACGTTCCAGTTACCATTATCAGATACACTGACGATTGCCACCACATCAGAATCTGAGGAAGAAGATGAGAAGATAAAGGCTAAACTTCCTGAACGATATTAGAAGTACATTAATGTATTCAGAAAGAGTTCCTCATTCAGACTCCCTGAACATAAGCCTTGGGATCATGCCATAGAGCTAGTCGACGACAAAATACCTAAGAGATCTAAAGTTTATCCTATGAGCGCTATGCAACATGAAACGCTTAGAGGGTGGATTAAAGAACATCTTGATAAAGGGTATATCAGACCGTCCAATTCTCCTACAGCAGCAGGATTCTTCTGGGTTCCTAAAAAGAACACTACAGAAGAAAGACCTACTCGTGATTACCGAGCACTAAATGCTATCACTCGGAAAGACAGTTATCCCTTACCACTAATTTCAGAGGTAGTAGAGCACATGGCGGACAATGATGTGTTCACGAAACTGGATATCAGATGGGGATTCAACAATATCCGAATTAAAGCTGGTGATGAGTGGAAAGCTGCATTTATATGTAGTGAGGGACTATTTGAGCCAACGGTTATGTTTTATGGGCTATGTAACTCTCCTGCCACGTTCCAGCGTTGCATGAATGAAATATTTCATGATATGATTGCTAAAGGGCAAGTAAGAGTATACATAGATGATATCGGCATTGCCAATAAAGCCGAAGACATCAAAGTCCATAGACAAATAGTAGAAGAAGTTCTTAAAAGACTGCACGAAAACGACTTGTACGCTAAAGTCGATAAGTGCGAATTCGAACAAGATTCTATTGAATACCTTGGTCTTATATTGTCAGACGGAAAGATAGAGATGGACCCTAAGAAACTAGTAGCTATATCAGAATGGCCAATACCAAAAAAGAAAGTTCACGTACAAGAATTTCTTGGCCTCTGTAATTTCTACAGAAAGTTTATCGAAGGGTTCGGTAACATCTCTAAACCTTTAACACGTCTCACGGGTAATGGTCCATGGCAATGGACGGAAGAAAAACAAGGAGTGTTCGAGAGGTTAAAAGAAGCTTTTGCCAAGTTACCTAACCTTACTGCTTATGTATCTGGTCAGCCGCTACACCTTGAAGTAGATGCTTCTGGTTATGCGACAGGTGCAGTACTTTCACAAAAGCAGAAGGAATCAGGCGACTGGAAACCTCTTGGATTTGCCTCCAAATCGTTTAATGAAGCAGAAAGGAATTATGAGATCTACAATAAGGAAATGCTTGCTATTATTCGTGGAATGAAGGAATGGAAACATCTTCTCCAAGGCAGCATAGAACCTTTCGAAGTGTGGTCTGATCATAAGAACCTTGAGTACTGGCGAACGGCGCAAGATCTCACACGCCGCCAAGCCAGATGGGCTCTATTCCTTTCAGCTTACAATTTCTTCATTACCCACAAACCGGGCAAAGCAAAATGGTCGTGCAGATGTGTTTAGCAGGAGACCAGACTTTTATGTCTCTAATTCAGATGACAACAAAGCTCATGTCCTGTTACCCAGCAAACACTTCCGAATTGCTGCTACAAAAAGAGGACATGCAAGTGTAGTCGCAGACAAAAGTCTATTGACTCGTGTCAGAGAATGCACCAATAGAGATCATGAAGTATCAGAAGCTTTGAAAACGATCCAAGACTTCGGACCTGTTAAACTCAAAAAAGGTCTGGAAGAGTGGAATGAAGAACAAGGTCTTATTCTGTATCAAGGAAGAGTCTAGGTCCCTCTAGACAATTCCATAAGAAAAGACATAGTTCAACTTCACCATGATTCTCTTGCTGCAGGACATCCGGGACAAGCCAAAACACTAGAATTAGTTTCACGAAACTACTGGTGGCCCGGAATGACTAAATTTGTCAATGAGTATGTAAACACCTGCGACACTTGCAACCATAGTAAATCCCATCGCGCTAGTCCACATGGCTTCCTCAAACCACACAAAGTGGAAGCTATCCCGTGGAAAAAGGTAGCCGGTGACTTTATTGTCAAACTACCAGTTAGCGAAGGATTTGATTCCATATTAGTCACAGGATGCATGGGGACTAAACAAGTACACTTTATCCCCTGTAATGAGAAAATTGATGTAGACGGAACTGCCCAACTCTATATAGCAAACATATTCAAGTTACATGGAGCTATGGAGCAGTTTGTAAGCGATCGAGGCCCACAATTTGCCTCTCAATTTCTCAAAGCATTCTATGAAGGCATTGGAGTCAAAGGGACGCCAACTACGGCATATCATCCTCAAGGAGATGGGTTCTCAGAAAGGTGGAATCAGGAGTTAGAACAGTATCTACGGATTTTCTGTTCCCACCATCAGGATAATTGGGTACAGCTTTTACCAATAGCCGAGTTCGCCTTTAATGCTAGAATACATTCTGCAACTGGCAAAACCCCATTCTTCCTCAATTACGGTTTTACTCCTGAATTCCATGTATCAATCAATCCTTCTACTAAAGTACCAATGGCCAAGGAGCGTCTCGAACAGCTTAAAGAAGCAAGGGACGATGCCAACACCGCTTTAAGGTTAGCTGCAGAACATATGAAATACTTCTACAATCAAAATGTACAGAATGCACCTACCTTTGAAGTTGGGGATAAAGTATGGCTTAATGCGGAAAATATTAGAACTACACAACCGAGTAAAAAGTTGTCACATAAACAACTCGGTCCTTACAAAGTCAAAAGTAAGGTGGGAGACCTAGACTATGAGCTAGAATTACCAGCTCAAATGAAAATTCACCCGGTCTTCCATGTTATGTTGCTACATCCGTACAAAAAGTCTGACTTAGAAGGACGATACCAAGAACCACCTCCACCGGTTGAGATTGAAGGAGAAGAGGAATTTGAAGTAGAAGAAATATTGGACTCCCCCATTTGGCGGAGACAATTACAATATCTTGTCAAATGGAAAGGGTATTCAGTCGCTGATAATACATGGGAACCAGCTAAAGATATGGTTCATGCCAAAGAAGCGATTAAAGGTTTTCATAAACAGAGACCTAATGCACAGAAAAGGATCTCTGCAACTGATTTCTTTACGAATATACCCTGGAAAGACTTGATTAATCTTACTTCAATTTCTCGAGACGAGCAACCATAAGAGGGGGGTAATGTCATGAGTTGCCTATATATTCCGAAACCCCTATGAACTATTACCTACGAACTATACTTTATTTTCATTTTTACTTATTATTTCTTCATTTGTGTCATGTGACGCTATTGACACCAAGCCATGTGACTGGTCATTACATGTCTAGGAATAGTCACTAGTATTATAAGACAGACCTGCTTTAGTCAGATTGATACTTAAGCAACGGATTATTACATAGTTCAATCTGACTCATCGGCGCCCGCTTCGTCATACATAGTCAGCATGTGATATTGTCTACCCTAGTTTAGGTATTTAGTAAATATGTACAAACATGGTCTGTGCACAGTTAGAATAGTATAAGTAGTAGAGTTCAGCTACCTCGGAGAACCAAGATCTATCCTCTTGTGTTCTCCAGGTAAGCCCCCTTGTATACTCTCGAGTACTTGATAATTAACTTGTGTTCTCCAGACACTTGTGCGTAACGTCTTCACCTTTTCTTGCCCTTGCAACAGAACGCAAGTGTCTATTCAAGTGATCCAGTTCACTTAGCCAGATCCGACCATTTACAAGTCACGAAGTTCAAGTCCTAACACCGGTCTGATGTTGGTGAGCTTTTTCTGCCAGCTCGATGTTGTGAGACGTGACCACACCATTGGCAGCGTGCAATGCAGCTTCTGCATTTTTTTCTCGTTGGGTGAGCTCCCACTCGTTGAGTGCTCAAACATCTTGATTGTTGAGTATTTGCAGATTGTTTCCTCAAACACCTCAACCTTGTAGGGTCTTCAGCGCCGCATGCACACAACAATACTTCAATGCCATAGCACACACTTCCTCGTCAATGTGGTTTTGCTTTTCATGCATGTGGTGTCGTCACGGTAAAGTGTTCTTTACCCTAGAGTTGCCAGTCCAGACAATTACCGACGGGCTTCCCTAGTTGTTCCCTTGAAAGCTTGTGACCGAAAAGGAAGTTCGGGGGATTGGTTTGGGATAATTTATATAAAGGTATGTTTTAAGGGGTTGGTGATGCTGCACAACGGCTCTGTGCAAACGGAATACAGTTGTAGGAATAAGGGGTGCTTTCTAACCGGTAGAAAGTGGATTGTAGGGATGGCGGAATACTGCTTGGAATACAACAGGCTTGAACTGGGAATGAGGACGAATAAAACTTGGAACTTGACTGGAACACTGAAAACGTATACGGAACTTGAAACGGAACTAAACTTGGCGGAACTTGAAAATAAACTGGGACCGAGAAACTATAGGAATTGGGGATGTGACCGGGATTGCGATTGGAATTGGAACACGACCGGTGATATGAAACGAGAAACAGGTGGCTGTGATCTGGCCTCTCTGCTCCTTCTTCTTCTTGCTGCTCTGTGGTACTCCACGAATATTCTTCAGGATTTTTGGGGACAATTGACTCTCGGGCGGGAAGTCTCTGCCAAGGCACTGGATCTGAATTAGGTGGCTCACTGGCACTTTCTACCTAAATAGCCCACGTACTGATAGACGGCTTGCGGTCCGGATATCTAGTTGCACTCTGCCTCACTGGACAGATTTTGGTTGATACAACGATTGAAGGCCTATTTCTCTTGAAGAAATCACTAGGGGTCGGACAGATAGAGTTAGTCAACGAGTAATAGATTCACAGTGAAGTGGTCTAACACAAACGTATAGTGGGAACTAAGACTGTGAGTGAGAGGTTGAGGGGATGTTCAAGGGGGGGAATTGACATGTCTAAGTAGCGAAAATATTGGCCCTTATATACTGTTCCAGAGGGGACTTCTTACGCCCTCCTGGTGGCTCATTCTTCTGCCTGGGGTATCTTGGTAATCGTCTATGAGGCCTCTTGGATTATCCTTACGAATCGGCTTACTGATCGCCTTTTTCTGACCAAGTGGATTATCAATACTCCAGTTTCTTACCAAGTGGCTCATTGATACTCCAGTTTCTTACCAAGCAGCTCATCGATACTCCAGAGTCTTACCAAGCGGATTATAGATCTTCCAGCTTTCCTACTAGGTGGGTTATAGATCTCCCGGTCACATGGTGGCAATGTTTGAATGTTGAGACGACGGAATAGACTCGTTTAGTTGTTCGCATAGGGGGGCATGTTTTGCATAAGGGGGATGTTCAAATGTTGAACTGATAGTGGGTTTGTGTTTTGTATGTTTGGTTCTCCTGGATCCTGGCACAAATATTAAAATGCCCTTTTTTAATTGGGTCATAATAAACTTGGTTCAACACTTTGGACAGTGCCATAGGGCCATATGTTACACTTGAGAATATTCTTGGCAGACTTTCTTTTATTAATTAAATGCATGGGGGGGCTGCTGGATTACCAGGCTTGAGCTTGTGTTCGGCTATAGCCGAGGTAGGGCAGCTTTAGTTGACTTTGAGCGCTCATTTACGTACTTCTGCTCTTGTTTTGACTCTGCGTGTCTACACGCCTGCTTCATTCCTTTGGTCTTTTCCTTTGTTGTAAGCATAGATGCTGTGCAATCCAGCACATTGGTGCTGACATACTATAATAAGATCTTGTTACAGCATGACAGTGTCTTGGTTCGCATGGTTTTCATGGTTGAGGTGCGGCCTGCGCAAGGCATCATCCCGCCCCAATGTTGGGCATGAGGTAGTTCCTTTCTCTCTGAGACATGAGAGAGTTCGCGCCTTGTGTTTCCGGTGCGTTCCTGCCTTATTGTTTGCTGTGCATTGGGAGCTTAATGAATTTTGATGTGTTTCAGGACTGGCGCACCGGACTCAATCCCACTTCCTTCCACCATTCTTTCGGCATCGTCAACTTCGTCAATCTTTTTCTCCTCTATTTCTTCTGCACCTGTTTCCTCCTCTCCTCTAATCTTGGTGGAAGCTTTTGTGCGCCATGGTGATGTCGACGTCTTCATGGTTCATCGTGGTTGAGTAGATCTCTCTCGAACATATCTGCTAGTTCCAGATCATCTGGCTGTGGAAGTGGTCGGATTTGTTGGCCATGGTTGCGACTTCTCTATTTTTTGTACTGTCTTTCTTCAAAATCATCAAGCGGCTGGGTTTTGTCATCCTCCTTTCCTGCTGGTCCCTCACTTTGTGGGCTTTCCTCTCTTCCTTCCTTGGGATGATCACATTGAACTCCTCTTCGACCAGTCACATGTCTTCTTTTCAGACCTCTGCTCTTCCTATGTGCTCTCAGTTCAGGTCTCTGCCACTACGCGGGCCTTGATACTGAATGGATTTTGTCATGGACTTGATGCCAGTGTACAGTGGCATCACCATATTTTTGTGGATGAAATGCCAGAGGCCGAATTTGAGGAATATATGGCACAGATGTGGGTGAGGGTGTATACTTATAATGGGGGCCAGCTGAGATTGCCAAGAGAGTTCCTTGGTTCTCCTCATTCAGATAGTGCTACGTTGGTGGAGGAAAATGTGCCCTGCTGATTTAGAGAGGGTCCTGGACTATTTCATTTGCTTTCATATTTTACTTGCATGTATTTTTTGTTTGTTGCTGTCATCTTTTTTGAAGTGGCCATTATAAATGAATGTTTTACTGGTGTTCTCTGCACTCCGCACATGTGGTTAATTAAAGTGCTGTCCACGCTGTCATACCATGAACTGGGTTCATGGTCGAACATAGATGAAAAGTAGTTTAGTCAAAATCAATTCGGGAGCAGCAAACAGACAAAACAGACAACTAGTACTAAATTTGCGAAGAAGGTCTACTGCAGGAATGAAGGTACCCAATGATCCATTTTCCAAGTAAGAGGAATACCCGGAGGAACCATATCCTCCACCTCAGTCTCCAATGAAGGTGCAGAGAAAGGCACCCACAAAGACTCGTCCTCCGACTTTACAGCAGCCAGAATACGATCAAACTCCTGATCTTCATCAACCAAAGGCATCTCCCAGGGAAAATGGGTCGAGAAGGGGCCGGTCAACCAATCAGAGATAATGGAAGAGCGAAGGGATCACTTGTCACAAAGACAAATCTTGAGGGTGGATGAGCAGACCCAATCACGATATTCTGAAAGATTGACGATTGGTGACCCCACATAACAGGGAATGAGGAGGTTGATCGAGAATGTGGAGGGAACAGCCCCAGCACGAAATTCAGTGGAGGCGCTATAAACCGTATAGTTGGATGCTACCCAAATGACTCGGCTTAGAACCACAAACTGATGCAGGCTGGGTAGGAAGAATGAAGTGGAACCAGTCGCGGATCCAAAAAACACATAGAAGGTGTCGGAATCGTCAAGCAAGAAGTTACCAAACAAAATAGGTGCTTCATGCCAAGGAATAGGAAGAATGGGAGGACATGAAGGAGGGCGACGATGGGTCAAAGAACTAGCAGAGTAATCTGCGAAGGATTGCAAACGATTCACCGAGCTTAAAACATCGGACCTGACCACGTAAAAAGGAATAGTCAGCACAGACAATTAAAATCAGTCAGGAAAAGTACCCACAAAGATTCCATCTCTGACCCCGATTCTGAAATCGACAGTGAATCCACAGGGCCACTCAGGAAACCCAATAACACCGCCTTCGGATGTGTAATTCACAATTAGAAAAGAACCCATTTAAGGTCAAAAGTCTGGAAAGTGGCAAAACCAATAACACTCACAGCAGAAGTCCCTCGGCAAGAGCAACCCACCTGAGGGAGGGCCAGATAAGCAAGAATGAAGGGTTACACCAGAGTAGAGAATGGGAGGAAAGGAAGAAGGAAGAGAAGAGTCAGTATGCCAGAAAATTACAAACCTAAACTATAAAGCATTGCCAGCATCACCCATACAATGGCGAGACGGAATCTGTCAAAATTACTAAAAAGCAATGCCAAGAAACAGTTTCCAAAATCGTTCAAAAGTGGCGCAAAGTGGAAACACACTGTCATGCTAGAAGATGGGAAAGACATTGAAAGCTATTGAATCAGGAGCAGAATCAAGAGCATATTCCAAATATAGGTAGGATGACAGGCATAGCAAAGTAATAAAAGGGCTCTAGAAAGGAAAAGGGGACCCAGCAAACTATGATAAGTGTCCGCACTACTCTTCCATGAACTGACCCACTCCGAACACCTGGTCAGACGGGACACACATCTGCCGGCAAAAAGTATTCCCTGCTTCCCCCGCAAACCCCAAACCCGACAAATTAAACACCCCTGGCAAAGAAGAACTGGTTGAACGAGCACCCACAGTAACACATATATCATCCTCAGGATCGGTAATGTTGGTCTCGTCCGAAAGCTCTGTATCGGAGTCTGAGGAATCAGAGTCCTCATGTTCCGTCACCACGCCAGAGTCCACCTGGACAATGAGAGGCAGATTGAGTTCGGCAAGACAGGTGCGGGTACGATCAGCATCAAAGGTGTCCATATTGAACTGGGAAAGGAAGCCCAGACGATAGGAAACAATGAGGAGAAGCATGAATTGAGTTCCGTTGAAGGGTTCCTTGAATGAGGATTGAAACATGGCGTAGTCACGCTCAAAAGCTGTAACCTCCCCCAGCACAATGTGTATACCATGAGGTTTGAGGACGAACTCGGTGTTACATACGTCTAAAGCTGCCCTCATTAACAAAATAGACGGAATGATCGTCGGGCATGAAGCTGCCGCTAAGGAAGGCCACAGATCCTAAGTCTGTCCCATCAGGGAAAATTGCAGTAGGATAATGACACGAGGTTTCCACATGGCGGAACGGGGGAATGGGACTAGTACAACCAGCCCATGAAAGTCAGTTTCAAAAATCACATGACCCCAGAAAATACAGCTAGTACTCACTGAAGTGACAAATCAAGCATCTTGATCACCAGAACGAGCCAAAACTGCGATGTCAGGGACCGCAACAATATCCTTCTTAGGACCGGAATTAGTGATGGAGCGGGATGACCTAAAGACAAAAAGCTGTAAAGTGAATAGCCAAAAGCATGAGGACAGGGAAAAGATGTGAAAAGATGATACACACCACGATGATGGCAGAAGGGAGACAAGGAGGAAACCCCATTCCACAAAAACAACGAGGGAAAAAGAGACAGAGAATGGCAACACTCAGGGTCCACGCCCAAAGCTAACCCAAATCCATTCAAAGTTAACTCTATGAATGGAAGAACACCACCTGTCAACCCTCCCAAGTCCCCGATCATTTCTCACACCAAGAATGGTCATCTGAAGGAGTCAGGAAAGAATACTACCAAAGAAACGTCCAGGGAAGGGATTAGAACACGCCACCACCATATAATGCGAAAACATCGGACATCCCCCTAGGACTACCCAACAGTCGACCAGCCTGTGGCAAAAATAGGTGCCCTCTTCAGGAACAATAATTAGTGACTCCGTCAGATTTGTCACCACATGACCAATCAACTCACCAGAACGACTCAGCCAAATTATTGATAAGCAAAAAGCTTACGAAGCAGTATTAATCATCCTAGGAGCCATTTAAAAATAGCGCACCAACTAGGGGTATGGTTCGCTTCGCTTACTGATCATCCAGCTTAGCAGATCTAAATAAAGACACCGATTACGAAGCCAAGAGCAGAGATGACGAAGCAGAGTGGTGGCTGTTCGAGGAACAGCCAATCAGGAGAACCTCCACTGCCACCCTCGCTGCCACCATGCCACCTCACGCTGTCATATTCCATTGCGCGACGTCCCGCCACCTCTGCCACCTCCGCTGCCACCTCCGCTGCCACCATACCACCTCCCGCTGCCATATCCCATTGCGCGCCGTCCTGCCACCTCTGCCACCTGCAGTGCCACGTCACCACGCGCCGCTCCCGCCACCGCCCCACCTGCATTGCGCTGCGCGTGTCCTCGCGCACCTGTCTCTGTCCTGTCCCGCCACCACTGTCCCGCCCGCGTTGTCACTACGTGTGTCCTGCCACTACACGTGTCCTGCCACTACGCGTGTCCTGCTACTACGCGTCTCTTGCCACCACGCGTTTCTCCACCTGCCCCGCCACCATCGTCCCACCTGCATTGCCCTGCGCGTGTCCTGCCACCACGCGTGTCTCCGCCCCGTCTCTCCGCCCCGTCTCTCCGCCACTGCCCTCTCTCCGTTGCCATACGCTGCCATACGCTCCGCTACCAGCACGTCCCCTCGCACACGTGCCCAGCCACGCTGCCACATCACCGCCCATTCCCGGTCCTCCTCTCTTCTTTGCACTGTCCTACGCGCGTACAGTCTACGTCCGGCCCCCTTGTCGCATTGGCAGTTCCCGTATCCGCAACTCAGCCCGCAGCGCACCCCAGATATCGGTGAGAACTTGGATGAGGGTGTCTATTCCCACCCGCAGGTTGCACCCGGGCTGCCCCCAGGTCGACCCGTGTTAGGCCCTAGTGTGATCTGCGCTCTGCAGATGCCGATGGCAGCGCTCTTTTGAATTTACTAATGCTGGGTGGCTGTTTTCCCATGGCATTCCCTTTGTTCATGAAAAATGTGCGTTGTCAAAGGGGCATGCTGTGTGATGTGCATTGCTACAGGGGCATGCTGTGTGATCGGAATTAAGCCAAATTAAGGTGATGTGCAGTTTGAGCTTGACCAAATTTAGTGTGGTGCGGTTTTGAACTAGTCCAAATAGGGTACTGTGCAGTTTCGAGCTAGACCAAATAGGGTGCTGTGTGGCTTGAACTAGACCGGAATGGGATGCTGTAAGATCTGTGCTAGACTGATTTGACATGCTGTAGGATCTGCACTTTGTGAATACCGGTTAGAGCGGTCCTAGGATTAGTATTGAGTCCGTATAAGCATTGTATGACAGTTCCATTGTGTTGGGGCACCATGGTGAATTTTTAGAGGGGTATAGGTTACATTGATGTGTCGTTAATTGAATGGTTGACCTAATGGTTAGGTAAAATCCGATGAAACTGCTTCTGGTGTATTTTAAAATGAATTGGGCGCAGATTTCATTAAACCATGTGGCTGAGGGAGCCGTGCGCTGATAGCATGTTGTGGCGGACCGGGATAACATAAGATCAGATTATATTTGGAGAATTGTGCCATGCCCGAGGTGCCCGTTTTTTCCTACTTGCTTATGCTTTATGCTTTTGACGTAATAACCGGAGGTGGCACAATTAGGTTAGAGGCCAGAGTAGTGCGTGCTGATGGGTCCGTTAGTGTTGTGGGTCTGTCGTTGGCATTGTATGTGGGTTTGGGACTGCGGGTGCTTCGGACATGTGGCTTTGACATGTATTTTAGGTGGTCATTGGTGGGTCGTTGCTTGCTTGTTATGGGTTCATTGGGGGGCATCAGGTGAGGCAAAAGGATCGAATGAGGTGGTTCTAAGCGGTTAAGGCGTGCCAGTGAGTAGGTATTAAATGTGACCGATGCCGGGTTGTTTCATTGACTGTTCAGGGATACCGATATTGATGCATGAGGAGTTCCTTGTGGTCCTGTCTGATTGATTTTAGGGGTGACATAGAATGATTTTGTAGGGGCCATAAGTGCAGTGGCTGGTTTCTGTGAATATTGGAATGATGATTTATTGGTTTGTTTTGGCCATGTTCTACCATGAAACCATTTCATGGTATGACAGCGGGGCATTTCATCAAGTGCAGGCCCCAGTTCCTCAAGATATTTCGCCACTAGATCCCTGCCATATTGGCCACGGCAGATTTCCGAAAGTCTCCCTTGATTGTCGCGGCAGTCCTCAGCAAATAGCGCGTCAAAATGCTTGTTGAGTGTTTGCCATGGGGTCTCACCCTCGGGGCCATGCATAACAATGCATATTTTGTCACATTGGATTGCGAGCCGGACAGCTTGTGCTGGGAGTGCGTTGGATAAGTTGATGATCCTTTTGACAAGACTATGGATGGTCTTTGTTTGTATGGTGTTAGGGTCGACCATGATGGGTGCTAGGAAAATCAAGAATCAATTTTCTTCTTCATTAGATCAGGCTTTGACCTGTGTACCTATAATCTTCTATTACTGTAACATCTTGCCCCTCATTGTCGACTTCACCCTTGGCAGCAGTTCCATCTGGGATGGTCGGTCTCAGAGACCCGTCAGTGTGTACCCAACTGAGGGTCTCAGAGACCCTTTCATCCGACTTCTTTCTTACTGAAATCCGCATTCGGTATGTGAATCATCCGTGAACCTTATTTTGAACCATCTTGTGGACAGAGATGATCTAGAATATGATCAGAGCGCACTCATATAATACAGGTACAGATGAGTACAGATGATTCTGTCATATAAATGGATTGATGGCTGTAGTAGGCGGCTCACTACCATCCTGTTGCTCTGTAGGTCCTCTAAACGGATTATAGGATGTTTACACACGACGAGGCTGCTCAGTATTTGCCAGAACCATTGGCATCTAGTATCGGATGGTGGAGCTGAAATTTACATGGGGGATGATTGATATCACAGTTGACATGTACCCCAAGATGGTTTGTGCAAGATCTTAGATATTTAACACAAGTATCACAGGTTGCCGAGACATACAGCAACGTGTGGCGAGCGAGAAGTAGAGTGGTGAACCGGTGTGCACTGAGATGACGATGAGGGACATATGTAACAAGTTGGTGTCTACTAGGCTTGGGGATAGTGGCATAAACCAGAAGTGCTCTTCCCATTTGAGACAATCACGAGCGATGATGAGATCAGCGGGGCGAGCAAAGAAGCAGAGAAGAGAAGAGAAGAGAAGACGTAGCCAAATCGGGGATGTAGTTAGCCCGATCGAAGATGATCAAGGCACATCAAGCCAACCAATCACAGCACGAATAACGATTTGCACCTACGAAACATTTAATTATGAGTGCTTTCTCCGTTCAATAATTCTACAAAAATGCTCATCACCCTCTGTATGCTCGCCCCATCTCACCTGTATAATTTGACCGACCCTTTCTCAGGTGGATCGATTTCCGAATGCCAGGTTCGCAAAGATGCATACATTGTTTCAAGTCTCGTACTGTAATGTTGGCTGCCTGACGGCTAAGAGCCCTTCCGCCAACGCCAAAGTAAAACCAATGTATGCAGGACCGTAGAAACATGTTACTAGTGACTGGTAAGCATGTTTATACCAAGGCAAACCATCTAATTGTTTTTAGTGGCCGACACAAGGCTGGCTCGTCGGGGCACGTCGGGATGTGGCGCCACCCGCCGCCGCCGCCACCGCCACCGCCGCCAATACTTAGCTCTGGGCAACCAAGATTCATCATTGGCGGTATATTAGCTATATATACACAGTATCAGTACGTCTAGATGCTGCTCCAGGTCTCTCCAGGTCCAGTGGCCCCTGTTTCCAACAAGGACGATTAACCCATGCAAGTTGCAGTATGCCACACTGGCCTCCCATGCTCTAGCCGTGCATGACGGCGGAGGGAAATAATCCGCCCAGCAGCCCGCCCCCTCATTCATGTATTGGTGGCTGCGCACCAACGTCCACAAATGCAATGCGGATCATCTGGTGATGTGGCGCCCCCGGAACTGCGCGATCCTCGCCATGGCGCACTGAACAGCAGCGACCAGCGCGCTGAAAGATTAAGATAGAGCTGACAATGTTGAGTTAGTAGATCATTTAGATGGTTTTCCGAGAGCAGCGAGAAGCAGTGGAGTGCACGAGGGCAGGGCCCGGGGCCCGGGGCCGGCGTTGAACTTGAATGCTGTGTCACTGCAGGGCCTGCCTATGGTGACCAGGTCAGCGGCGCGCACATCGTATAGGCATGTATGGAAGAGAGCGTGGAGGGCGCGGAGCGGATGGGTGGATGGATGGATGAGGATGGATGGATGGCTGGATGGCTGGATGGCTGGATGGAAAATTAGCGATCGGGAAGGTCCCGGCGGCATCATTAAGAAGTTAGATGGTGGGGTCTCTGAGACCCCTAGTTAGGTACACATCGACGGGTCTCAGAGACCGACCATCCATCTGAGAAGACCTGCCAAGGGTGGTCGACTTCACGGTTGGCGATCCTTGATCCAGTGTTGCATATCGGGACTGATCCTGCCAGTTGAAATTGCCAATCATCACCCCGGCTTGTCCCCGGCCCGACTTTATTGCATCATCTATTTACTGTTTATTTATATGTACAACCATTTATCGAACCTCCCATGTATTTACATAGTAAACATACACGGTATAAACCATTTTAAATGGTAAACAAACATATATAGTTGGAGCCTTATCCACAATTGGTGAAGGTGGTTTTTCCTGATGAGGATGCCTGAAGATGTTTTAATAAATGGTTCTTAAATCCCAGTGGACCAGAAGAAGCACCTGGATAGCTTGTAGCAGAGACAAAACCAAGCAATGGAGAGGAAGGCTATTCATACAAGTGAAGAGTCTGGATATACTAGATAGCCAGATAAAATTCTCTATATCTCTATCAACTAAACCCACCTGTATCCAAAGCCTCTTTTGCAACCTTAGATATACACTTCCATCTATCATTTCCTAGCTTGACTCCTCCATACCATCTTACAACAGCCACAATGACAGCACTCTTACCAGAACACCTTAACTTGAGCAGATTTTCAAGTCTTTCTCCAGCACCATGTTCACCACCATCATTGGACCCAGTGCTAATAGGGTCTACCATCAAGTAAGCATGTATAAGGTGACTTGCTCGCTTGATATTGAAATGTGGAGATGAGTTGAGATGTGCTAGGAATTTGTAGATGGATTGAGGATTATTGTTTGAAAGACTGGTAGCATAGGCTATGAAAGTTGATTTTTTGGCTGTGACTGTTGATGATGTTGATACTGAGCCTGACCAAGGCACTAGGCTAGGTTTTAGATTTTTTTGAGATTTTTTTGAGGATATATAGCACACTTACCCTCAACACATGATGTTTTGTATCTTGATCCTAGCACTGTCATGTTGCAATGGCAAAGTTTGCTTATTGGTAATATCAACCTGTGTTTTGGCCCAATGGTCTTTAATTTGCACCTGCCAAACTTATTAGAGAACCATACATCCACTTAAAGATGCCCCTTACAGTACTGTGCTAGTGCACATTTTGAGCTCTTATTTGAGTCAGAGTTAAGCCACAGGTCAGGGTTGGTGGTGGTGGTGGTGGTAGGACAAGAGTTTGGCAAATAATTCTAGGCAACAGTGGAGTCATAGGAACAGGTAATACTTGGTGCTTGAGGCCGCTAAACGGCGTGTACGAGTCCCCTTGGGGGGTCCAGACCGCGCCTGATACGCTATGCTATGCTATGCGCCACTGGATGAGTATGCAAGAAAGATAGGAAGGAAAAGGGGGAGGAGAATCTCTGGCAGGCGCAACTTAGTGTCCCGCGCCACAGCCAGAGACCCAGGGGCATTCCCCGAAAAGGGACCCCTGGACATTAGCGATCGACGGCACTGCGTCGTCGTCGCCGTCGCCGTTTCTTCCTCGCCATCACCATCACCACCACGACCACCCCGCCGCTGCCTCCCCGTCCCCCTCCCTAACCCTATCAGGTGCGTATGATCTGGGCGTGAATAGTGCAGTTGGTGCGCTGCATATGTGGGGGCAGGATGGGTTTGGGGCTGGCCAGTGCGCAAAGCGGGCGGGCGTGTGCTTACACTCCCCCGCACCGTTGGGTGTCGCTGGGTGGATCCAGGGGTGATAGGTGTATGGTAGACTGTATATATTAGCCAATGCCATCACATTTCATTACTATTGACCTCTCTCCCGCCTTGTCCCGCCGCGGTTATCCTGCCCCTCACAAATTACAATTTTCCTCCTCTCAAGCTTGCCTTGCGGCCCTCATTCTAGCCATAAGTGCTCATTGCAACCTAATTGCATTACCATTCATTATCTTGGCACCCAACCCACAACCGCTATCACACATTATTTGGCAATAATAATAATATAATTTACTGGTATGTACAGTGAGCGGGATGGACTGGACATAATCAGCCAGGGAAAGCGAAAATATACCTTAATTATAATATCTTTTAGACGGATAGAGGCGCGGTGGTGGTAGTGAGAGAATGAATGGCGGTAGCATCAATGACGGCCCCGACAGCGGCGGCGACGATGGCAGCAACAACGACGCGGCGGCACCGTCGATCGCTAATGTCCGGGAGGTTTGATGGGGTATCCAGCTGTGGCGCGGGACACTTTGCGCCCGCCAAGGCGCCGGGGCCCGGGGGAGGACAGGGGACAATCAGAACAAAGATCGCTATGAGTATCACGGGATGACATATTTACAGGCATAATTATATCACGCCGTTGACAGCATGGATATTGACAGTGAAATAGCCGAACAGGGATCAGATTACCGTGTAAAATGATAAAGTACTGATATAAAGATGATTTTGATAAGAACAAGCGGATAAAGATATTGATGGTCGTTAGGGTTAAGGTAAGGACGAGCGCTTAAGTGAACTTTTGTGCAAAGGGCGAAATGCGCAGAAAGAACTAACGAGACCTAATTAGGACTCGTAATGCTCATAATTTAAAGCCACTCATCATAGGTAATGTTAGTAGTATATCTTGAAGTTTTCAAGCATACAAAATGCTACACTATACAGCCCATCATCTTCGATAGATTCAATCTAGGAATCCAGAGCTAGTGGATGCTGGCCGCGCGTAGCAGCAGAGTTCTCATGGGTAAAGGCACCTTGAAGGTCTGACAACACGATCGAGCGGCCGATGGATGTATCGTTCATTTCATCCTGGATAGACCCCTTCGAAATAGCTCACCCGGTCCGTCAAGCTGAACAGCATGTCCACAGGGAGCTCCAAGGATCCTATCTATGTGCGGTCAGTCGTTCACGCAGTAAAGGTAGATGTGGAGCATGACGATCGGCAGCCTTCAGCGAGCTCGGCTGTCTGCCCGATGTGTCAGCGGACAATAGTAGACGTTCAAATGTCCAGAGGGGGTTCTGGAGCGAGTTTCCTACTGTCAAGACTTGCGGGATGGTTGTGTAGAATCGCAAGAGGGGGGTTATGAAGAATCAGAAGCAATGCCCGCAGTCGCCGTGCAAGGTCGCATCTCATACGTCAGTTCTCCCTGTTGGGCCCCTTTTGCACTGACTACCATCAGTGCTCGCAACGGCCCCCTTTCGACAGCATCTAGTCAAAGCTTCCGCAGTCAAAGACACCTTCAATGTTCACGACTGTACGCGACCGGCTCCTCCAATGCCATAACAACGATCGCATGGAAGCAGCTGTCTACAGGCGTCAGTCCGTCTCATATAAGGCCCAAACAGCAACGCCCTGAGCCTGCTGACGACCCATTGTTTCACGTCTCTCTTTGTTTTCTTTCTGCTGCTGTATTTTGGACTCTTTCGTCTTTCTTTGCACGTCGATCGTCGCCCTTTGGATTCCGGATATCTTATATTCTCAATAACTTTTGCGACGTCTGGAACGTCGATTATTTCCGAGCCCACTCCATTCTCTGCTCTGAATTTGAACAATGTCTCTCAAAGCCGAACTGGAGACCTGGGCCAGCGCCCTGAAAGCATACGATGAGGAGGACCTTGAGAGAGCACTTGACCTTTTTGCCGTACGTCCATACCCGACGATTGACCGTACGATGCTAATCATGAGCGTAGGGCATAGCCGACTCTTCCAAGATTCTTACCAACATCGGTCTTATCCACGCTACCCTCGGAGAGCACGAGGCTGCCGTAGAGCAGTTCAATGCAGCCACACAGTTGGACCAGTATCTGGCCGTTGCGTGAGTCCAGTCCACGGTTGTCCGCTTCCAACGAAACTGACTTATTTGCATATAGCTACTTCCAATGCGGGGTGTCAAATTTCCTGCTCGGTCGATACGAGCTCGCCTTGAAGGATTTCGAAGAGGCCCTGCTGTACCTACGTGGAAATCAGGCCATGTATGTCGACCACAACTCACAGTCGCGCCGCTCACTAACCTCGTCTCTTAGCAACTACGAGCAGCTGGGACTCAAGTTCAAGCTATACTCCGCCGAAGTCCTATTTAACAAGGGCCTCTCCCTCATCTACATGGGCAACCTCCAAGGCGGCATCACCGACCTCCAAGACGCCTCCCGCGAGAAAGCGACCTCCGAGCATTCCGTCATCGATGAGGCCATCCTCGCGCAGGGCGACGGCTACACCGTCTTTTCCATTCCCGTCGGCGTTCTCTACCGCCCGAACGAGCGCAAGATAAAGAACGCCAAGGCCCGTGACTATATGGGCAAAGCGCGCCTCGTTGCCGCGAGCGATGCCAGCGACGCGTTCACGGGCTTTACGGGCTCTACAAGACTCAAGATGGGCATCACCCCGACAAACACCTTTGCACAGCCCGACGGCATGGGCGGTGGCTTAGCCCGGGCGAATACAACGCTTCCGCAGAGGGCTCCTATCATGGACGAGAGCCCTGTGTCAGGCCTGGCCCGGAGCAAGACAACTTTGGCGGTGTCAAGCACCTCTAGAGACCCACCCGCCCCTCCCATGGCAGACCAACCCGCCCGCGGACCGGGCATCGGCAGGTCCACAAGCCTTGCCAGCCGGACTCCAGGGCCTGGTGGGCCAGTTAGAGGCCTCAGTGTCCGCAAACCGGCCGCTCCCGCTCCCGCTCCCGCTGCTCCCGCCGACAGCCGCCTTACCGAGTTTTACGACGACTACATCGACTCGTACGGCGACCGGGAGCAGCCGCCTTTGCCCCCCATCCCTACCCAGGCGCAGGCTGCCGCCAAGATGGATAAGATCAGCGCCTGGGCGCGCGAGGCCTCACCGCCACGTCTGCAATCGCAGCCGTCCATCAAACGGACTCCGCCCCCCTCGAGCTATACTCCATCGAGCTATGGAAGCAACGGTATGCGGCGTAAGTTGACGAGGAGAGGAACGGCTAGGAGGATGAATACGAACACACCGAGCATGTATGAGGAGGAAGAGGAGGGATATGCAAGCGGCAGCGAGGAAGCCGGGTTCGAGCTAGTCAAGATTCGCGTCAAGGTCAGGACATCATCTTATCACAGATGTCTACGTGCTAAAATCCTCACAGCTTCACTACCAAGGTGATGTGCGCGGTATGGCCCTGACCCCTGAGATGCCGTTCGAGGAATTCCTTGAGCGTGTCACGGCCAAGTTCGACAAGCCCATCAATGGGCTGGGCATGCAGTTCCGCGACGAAGACGGAGGACGGGTCACGCTCAAGGACGACTCTGACTACGAGATGGCTATCGAGACGGTGCGGGAGCAGGCAAACGGCAAGCCCGAGGGCAAGCTGGAAGTCTGGCTCGTGGACAGCATTTAGGCATGATTCTTTCCCAGGCTGGTTCATTTGCGGGCTCTCGTTTCTCCTTTCATCTCTGAAGCTTACCGTTGTGTATAATTCGTTTCTTTGTCTATTCTCTGTCTATTCTACCTAACGTTCCGAGTTCATGGAGTCTCTCCTGGTCACATTTATAAAGGCGATCATTTTAAATTTGCTGGGTATCACGCACACATAAATCCACTCATTCACAAATTCCTTGTAACCACATATGTCATGTACTTACTACTATAGATTCCCTCTCGGGTGGAAAGCAACTTATCGTCACTGGATACTCATACAAGATGATTGAAGCGCCTCAACGTTTAACTGTGCCATAGCGATGGATTCTCTCATCAATTGGGAGACTGCTCCAGCGACTGTTGCGTACCAACTAGATTTTGAGCTGCAAAAAATAAACAATGTATAAGCAGAGATAGCTTAGACTCGAACCCACTGCGATACGCACCAGTCGAGTCAAGACTCAAAGTCATGGCCATATCAACCATAATATCTGTTGGTGAGGTCGAGAGGGAAGGTCCGGATGACGAGCCACAACAACCCAGAGAGCCTGTGTCATAACATTCGAGGATTTGGGGCGTAATTGGCTCCAAGTCGCGCCAGATCCGATCTAGATCGCTGAGCACCTTGGTCTTCATTTGATCGAGCTCTTCCTGAAAAGCACGAAGCTTCTCCTCATAGGATTCCTGCTGAAATATCTTGAATGCTTGAAATTGTCTCTGGATTGACTCCTTCGTGACAAGGTTATATGATCCATTGTCGATTTGTTGGAAATCGTAGTCATCGAACGACCCTGAGATGGGAGAGCATATGCCAGCGCTCATATCGAATCGCGAGAATGGTTGGTCACCGGTGAGGTGGAAGTCCTCCGGGGCTGGAACAGTCACAGGGAGGGTGATCATGGCGGGCAATGGTGTGATCCTGGATCCACATCAGCCAATTATGTCGACCGATGACTCTTTTTAGGCTTTTTTAGGCGCGGGGAAAACCAGTCAAGAGCGGAAAACGCCCCTGTCGGACTTACTCCCAAGCATTGCGTAAATGTGTATACATTTCCTGCATAAAACATGCAGATATCGTTCCAAGTAATCATCAAGCTTCTAAAACCAACCGCGCAAGTGGAAGGAGGACTCGTGCTGTTGAACTTTCAGTAGATACGGCTGAGATAGGGATATGCGAAGACTTGTGCCGAATTGGAATTCCACGAACGTAGGATGTGATGAGAAAAGAGGAGGACTACCAAAGGGCATTTGGAAAATATGGCGCGCGGGTAGACATCTGGGGCCTTCATCGCATGCGCCACTGCAAAGTTCGACTTCGCCACAACCTGCCAAGTCAAATATCGGCAGGAGGCAGTTTGCGTCAGAGTTCACAAGTTCACAGCGTCCACAGCGGATGCCAATATTTCTGTTCTTGACATGTATATGAGAGAGTAATAGTCTCATCAACGTTGGCAGTCCTCGTGCTCAGCCCAGGCCCGGTGAAAAGGAGTGGCCCGTTGCTGACGTCAACTGGCTCACCCAATGTGCGCATTGAAGTGATGAGAATCGGAATCGACTTTCTCGCTGATTCATCCTTGACCTCGAACCCCCACTCGAGCTCTAACCAAAGGCCATTCGCCCCCGACCTTAGTGCTCGAGACCGTGGCAGCCTCAAAGTGGTTCGCCCCGCCGCCAGTATGCTGTGCCTGATTAGGCCCTGATGCGTCCCCTCGATCGCAGCAAGCGTGCTGGAGTTGTGCAAGACCCAAGCATTGTACAGAGTTGGCGCAGATGCTAAGGAGTTTCAAAAACAGGGCTGGTGCAATCGCCGTTGATAAATTGCAATCTCGCTTGGCTTGATATGGACCAAGCACGTCGCGTTTCTCGCGCCGAGAGGGCTCTGCATGAGCGGGAACTGTAGTCCCCTTCGAGACTTTTGAGCTAAAATATCGGCCCTCTCGCTTTCCTACACCCACCTGCACCGTCTTTCCCGTCCTTTCGCCCTCCATGTCGACTTTTTCAAGGGACACCATAAGCAAAAACGGCTACCTTCTTATTGCTGGCAAGGTGTACGATGGCAAAGCTTATGGCTTGTCAGACCACCCAGGTGCGTGTCGCGCGTCGTTTTAAGCAGTATGTCTCATATTGAACGCGATTTCTTTCGCGCAGGTGGTAAGGTCCTCATGACCCAACTCGGCCGGGATGCTGTGGGTATCCCTTTATTGAGCAATACACGTCGCACGTCGCTAAGCAATCTCCCAACAGACGGACGTGTTTCGGACGTTCCATCCAGACTCCGCGTATGAGCAGCTAGCAAATTTCTACATCGGCGACCTGGAGCCTTCCAATGAACCAGAGGCGGATCGTACGTGCATTTGAGTCGTGTTTGCTCGGCACGCATTGATCATCCGCTACAGCATTCACGTTGGCAATGCGGAAATTAGACGACAGCTTCCGCAAGCAAGGCTTTTACGAAACCTCCCACATATTCTATGTAACCATCCAGCTCATCACGTTTGCTTTGCTCGGATGCGCCGCCGCCGGGCTTAAGTACTTCGGTCATACCATCCCCGGAGTTCTTCTATCTGCCCTATGCCTCGCGCTATTTTTCCAGCAATCAGGCTGGCTCGCGCATGATTACTGCCACAGTCAAGTTTTCAACAGTAAAGCTTTGAACCACATCGGAGCGCTTGTTTTTGGACCGTGTGCTCATGGACTGTCATTGTACGCTATTTGCATATACTCCATTGCACCCACTGACCATGAAATAGGAGCTGGTGGACGGCGAAGCACAACACCCACCACTCGACCCCCAACGTCCACGGCTCCGACCCCGACATTAACACCGCTCCGTTCCTCGCATGGTCCGACAACGCACTGGAGATGTTCGCCGACGTATCCGACGAGGACCTCAAACAGATGTTCGCCAAGGTCCTCATCACGCACCAGGTCTTCTGCTACTTCCCGCTGCTCACCTTCGCGCGCCTCATGTGGTCCTACGCCTCGCTCCGCGTCGACTTCGGGCCCGCGTCCACCGCGTCCCTCGGCGAGCGCGCGTCGCTCCTCTTCCACTGGACGTGGGTCGTCGCGCTCTCGACGCTCGCGCCCACGCTCGGGCTGCGCGTGCTCTTCCTCTTCGCCGCGATCGCGCTCAACGGGCAGTTCCTCGCGCTCGTCTTCGCGCTGAACCACAACGGCATGGCCGTGTTCACGCGCGCGGAGTGGGCCGCGATGCCCGCGGGCTTCTTCGAGCTGCAGATCCGCACCGGGCGCGACATCGCGAGCACGGTGTTCGGCGAGTGGTTCAGCGGCGGGCTCGGGCAGCAGGTCACGCACCACCTGTTCCCGCGCATGCCCCGCCACCGCTACCCCGCCGTGCAGCCGCAGGTCAAGGCGCTTTGTGAGGAGTATGGCGTGCCGTACCACCAGACGGGCTTCTTTGAGGGGACGAAGGAGGTGCTGGGCAGGCTGAACCAGGTCGCAACCGCTGCGAGGGTCATGCTCAAGGAGACCAAGAAGGTGATCTGAGGCGATTCTTGTCGGGACAGGTTCCTTATTATGAGTCTGGCTTTACTTATTAGTTGACTCCGTATATCCCCTAGATATCTCTAGACACGACTGGCCTATAGGCAAACTGGTCATTTAATAGTTACCCATCTTCGATAGCGTATACCACGGTACTAAAAGATCTTTCATTCATGGTCTCAGGGACAACTGGTCTGAAAGACAATGTGAACAAGCATCACCGATACCAGTAATTTCAAGTACAACGACAATATGGGTATATAACGGTACTGTTAAACAGTTCTTCCCGTCTTGGCCGTGCAGTGAGCTCCTATCTCTATCCCAGCCCCGCGTCTACTTTTCTACCTCTCGTTCTTTTGCCTTTCTAGCTCGCTTCTCTGCCTTTCGTTGTGCCTTTGCAAGAGCCCCCTCGTCTTCGGTGGAGGTAGATTGCTCCTTCGCTTTTTTGGCAGCCTTCTTGGCAGCCTTCGCCCCTGGCTCTGTATCTCCTAACTCTTCGGCTATGGGTTGCGAGGCCTCTTTAGCCTCACGCTTGGCCCTCTTCTCAGCCTTCCTGCGTGCCTTCCGCTCCGCATCTCCTTCCGCTCCCGCATGCGGCTCGTCCGCATCTTCAGTGCTTGGCTTCTCGGCCTCATCTGTGCCGCCCTTGTCTGCACCCGTCGTGCCCGTCCCCCCTCCAAGAGATGCCAGGAAGGTCCCTGACATCAACGAGCCAAACTTCGACATGCCCAACCCTGTCGCAGGCGCGTCTTCGTGGGCTGACTTCATCCCGATGCCCCGCGATGCGCCAAGACCGCCGCGCGGCGCATCATAGGCGTCGTTCTCCGCAGGCGTGCCGGGTGAATCTGCGGGGGTGGCCGGAGACGCATCGCCCGACTTCGCTTTTAAGCGATCCTTGAAGTAATCCGCCATGCTCCGCGTGGATACTGTGAGCTTCTCAAGCGTGGGTTCGTCGTGAATCTGGGTGAGCGTTCCGGAAAGCTGTGGTGTCTGGCTGCCAGAGGGTGTAGGCGCAATCCCGAGAATCTCAGCTATCGCCGCTGCCGATTTAGAAGAGATGTTTTTGGAGGCTCTGTGCCGCGCTCGATGCCTAAGATTACGCTGAGTTAGCCATGTAAACAGAAAATAAAATGGGTTCTGGATCAGAGCACGTACGCCATAGGCCGGGACGCAGACACTTTCACTACTTCGACTGTAGATGATTCTTGCACCAAAGTAACCTGTTCAACAACTGCTTCAGCTGGAGGTGAAGACTTTCGCCTCTTGTGATTCTTCTTCTTCGTATCTTCCTCATCCCGAACGCGGTCCTTTCGTTTCCGCTTCTTATCCTTTGTCTGATCCTCATCAACACTTCCTTCCGGCTCATCTGCTTGCTTGATTTCAGGTTTGGTTTGACTCTCCTCCTTCCCTTCATTCAACCTCTTCAGCAGCGCCTCGAAGTCCTTGTTCTGCTTCCATGCAATTGCATTCGGATCGTTCGTTTGCCCAGAGCCGATACCCAGCATGTTAAGTTTCTGGGACACTTTGATGTGGCTTGTGCGGCCATCTCCAGCGGCACCCAGGCCCTTGGAAGGATCCCATCCAAATTTCGAGAGGTAGGATGTGCCAAATTTACTCGCATCTGGGGATGCACGCTTTAGAAGTGTGATCATGCATTTATCCATCAATTGCCGGCTCACCGTCAGCCCACGAGAGATTACGCGGGTCATGCGGTATGCGCTGCTTTTCTTTCCGGCCTGAAAGTCCCATTTGAGATGATGATCGAGGGCCAGATAGCGGTAAGAGGCTCGAAACAAAGTGATCGAAATTTGCAGAGGAACCGGCGCTTATGTTGGATTAGGGGCACCGGCAGTCACCGGCCCACCGATTCGCGAGACCTATGCATATGGTTTTTCGGATATGAACATATACAAACATCGACATAAACCCATCTTCAAAAACTCTATTTCAATTGTTCAGCATGATTCGATTTTTTCTTGAATTTTCGAGCCGTCCTATGCGCAAACCCATGGACTCCACGCACTGCGGCATTGCGTTGGCGGGCAACTGATGAATTGGTTGGGCAACCCTTAATCGTATTCCCGTTTAGAAAGCTGGAAAAGCTGTTTAACAACCTCTTTGGGATTCGCGGATATTCCGTTGTGGAAAAGGCGGTTCGTTATATATTGCTCAGTGTCGTGGACCTTGCGTGCTGTGTCCTGCGCTAGGTCGAAGTCTACATACCTGCGTAGATAATCTTCATCAGCAAGGAGTAAATGTTTCTCAGAGAGCGGTGCCCACATATCTTCGTAATATCTATTCGTGAGGAATATCAGCAATGGGAACCCGTGCTAAATGAGGTAAACTTACGTCGCTGCTGAGACCTTCACCTCATTCTTCGCGAGCTGGTCCAAATCATACAATACGCCCCAGGTAGAATCTTGAGCCAATATTTCTGCTGCGCCTTTGAGTGGCCGCAAATGCGCAAAGTCGTCGAACATCTCAGGGAAAACCTGTATCGTTGCGTTAACGACTCCTGCGCAACAGTATCGAGAGTGCCCCTCACCATTTCCCCGGTGAAATAGAGTGGTTCGGTCTCCCCGAGCCCCTGGACGTGCGCCCATTGGAACTGGGGATGATCCTTGACAACGCGACTCGCAGACCATTTAGGGGCTTTCCTGTGGTTGTGTTATCATCAGCATTGAATGTTTCAGGTTCTAAGAGCGTCTTACCCTTGACAGTAGATGGGCTCGTGCAGAATCGCGTAAAGGGGATTAGTATCGAAAGGCCCTTGGTCCTGAATATTCTGCAGCGTCGTGTATGACAGCTTCTGGAAGAGCTCCAGATCATTCGATGCCCTAAAAACAATTTCTATGTGGCAGTTAATGGCTGCCTGAATATCCACGCTGGAGTCAGCAAAAACATACGATGGATCTTATCGATGCCGCCTAAATTCATATTCACCCTAAGAACGGTTCATGTCGAACGACGGTGAACAGAAAACGTACCATGCATGCCGAAGACAAATCCAAGCGCTTGCCAGCGGATGACTGACAAACGTCCACCATTAGGGAGAGCAACGTCATTGCTTCCCAAATACGCCACAATTTGACGAATCTAGGGTAATCATGAAAACTGCAGAATCCAAAAGGGATATCAACTTACCCTTCCTACATCCTGCGGATACTTTTTGTAATAGATGCTGTTCCGTTTCGCGACACGATCTGGCTTTTGTCAGATGCTGTGCATAAAATTCTTGCGACCAGCTTACGGATGAGAGCGGCGTACACCACATCCGGATCATCGACCAATGGAGCCAGACCTCCGGTTACAAACACCTCTTTCAATCCTTCGCTGTGGAAGGATAAATAATTGAGCGCGCAGAAGCCGCCAAAGCTTTGACCGAGAATGGTCCATTTGCGGTCTTCGGGCTTCTCCTGGTCACCGAGCAGGATTTTTCTGATGGCTTCGCAGTCGTTGACTGCTCTTTGCTGTTAAGCAGTTGAAACACTGATGTCAAGTTGAAAATCTTACCAATGTTATCAGCCCTGAAATGTTTAACGTATTCTGCTTTGTCTAAATCGCTCGGTAGGTCGGTCAAGACGTCCGGTGTGAGGGGAGTACTGAGCCCAGTCCCTCGCTGGTCCAACCACAGCGTCTGCCATGGGATTTTCGTCAGCACAAATCATCAATTTCAGTGAGACACCCACTTGGTATCCTTTTTCGTGAAACTTGTTACTATTAGCTCTCGTTTCGGGATAGTGTGCTGGATCGTACTTCTCCTGCAAATCCACCGCTGCCTTGCAACCCCACTTCAAAACCCGGTCCACCTGCATGCAGTTTGAGCGAGGTGAATCTGACTCATATGAGCTATATGTGTTGTACCTTGAAGATAAACCACTGATCCTTCTTCATCAGCGACCAAGCCTTGAAAGATAAGGCAAAGACGTGCGATATGGAAGCTTTGCCTCTTTCCCGGGAGTCTTTGCCTTGTCGATAGGGATAAGATTACGCGCAAAGACGCGAATCTTTTTCCCATCTGCCTTTGCATAATCCAGTGGCAGCTCAAAAAAGCGCTCGATGACCTTGATACCACCTGTTGCAAAATCATCATTGTTTAACATCAATATAGATTGAAACGTGTCGGGAGTACGGACCTGTGTTTGTGTAAGTTTCTAAAGCCATGCCAAAGGAGTTATAGGCAATCTGAACTCTAGACTTTAAAGGCAACCCGTTATCAGGCATTCGGATAGATCCGTCTGTGCCAGCGGACGGACAATCATGATGGTCACAAATGTCACTCCCAACGTGACTGCAAAGTCATACGACAATTGCAAACACAATCGCAACTCAACCTAGTTCAACATGCCACCAGCCCCTAGACGTCTACAAGCCAGCTCGTGCTGCTGTATTATTGTGCATGCCTGTTTTCCTGCTCTCACCGCAACAATAGAAGCTTCGACACATTGCAGGTATGACAGCTCGTGGCATTAAGTGTCGAACTTGAGCACTACTTGAGCGGGCATAGCATCCCTCGAGGCAGGGTTCTTCAAGACAGCGGATAGTAGGATTTGGCAAGTATGTTCCAACGATGGGTGATTCGGAGGGTGTTGGGCGCCGCCAACCTCTGCCCACGGCATTTTTCCTCGGGCAACAGATCAACAGGCGCTCGGTGTCTATAACGATCCCGAGACCTGCAATTGAAATCTATTCCTTCCGACAGACAATTCGCTTCCTCATCTTGTCTAGTCCCACCCTCACCTCCAGCATATATAAGGCCTAGACAACAAAGAGTTTTCCAAGCACTACTTACACACAATGTCCGACTCTTCCGCCCTCCCCCTCTCCCTCCAATCTCCAATCGACATTCTCCTCATAGACAATTTTGACTCATTTACCTGGAACCTTTATCAATCTCTTTGCCTGATTGCCCCAGAGAAGAATCTAGTGGTCATTCGCAATGACGCTATATCACCAGATCAGTTAAAACTACTGCAGATCCAATACCTGGTCATTTCACCTGGACCTGGGCATCCTCAGACGGATTCTGGCATCTCGCGCGACGCTATCAAGTACTTTGCTGGCAAGGTGCCCATTCTGGGAGTATGCATGGGCTTAGAATGCTTGGTCGACGTATATGGGGGTCAGATTGCGTATGTGCACATATTGCTCTTCAGCTTCAGGACTGCTGCTCATAAAAAACAGTTACGCAGGTGAAATAATGCACGGCAAAGTTTCCAATGTGCGACATGATGGCCGAGGCATCTTCAAGTCTCTTCCACAGAACTTCCCATCCACTCGCTATCATTCCCTTTCGGCTTCTCTCTCAACGTTACCTCCCACCCTTGCAGTCACAGCCGTCACAGCCGAGTCGGGCGTGATAATGGCCGTGCGGCATCGCGAATTCACGCTGGAAGCCGTGCAATACCACCCTGAGAGCATCTTGAGCGAACAGGGAGACGAGATCATGGTCAATTTTTTGAAACTTGATGGAGGAAAGTGGGAGGACAATCAAGCGAGCGGTGTTCTAGATCCCGCATTGCCGCCATTCGACATCAAAGCGCTCGATGGGACGGCACACGCATCAAATCCCGCTGCCGTCGCCAAGATCCCAACCATTTTGGAGAAGATCTACGCGCAGCGCATCGCCGACGTCGCCGCCGCAAAAGCCACCCCTGGCACTACACCCGCCGACCTTTCGACCCTCCTCTCGCTCAACCTCGCCCCACCCCCTATCGCACTCGTACGCCGCCTCAAGGCCGGAAAGGGCACAGCCCTCATGGCCGAAATCAAGCGCGCATCGCCGTCGAAGGGTCCCATCGCCATGTCCGCCAACGCTGCAGAGCAGGCTCTCACGTATGCGCTCGCGGGGGCTAGCGTGATCTCGGTGCTGACCGAGCCTACCTGGTTCAAGGGCTCCCTGCTGGACATGCGCATGGCGCGCGAGGCCATCGCGTCGCTGCCCAACCGCCCTGCCGTCTTACGCAAAGACTTCATCCTCGACGAATACCAGATCGCCGAGGCGCGGCTGCACGGCGCCGACACGGTCCTCCTCATTGTTGCCATGCTCCCCCCGGCGCGCTTGCGCACCCTCTACGCCTACTCTCTGGGACTCGGGATGGAGCCGCTGGTGGAGGTGAACAACGCCACCGAGATGGCCCTTGCACTTGAACTCGGAGCGCAGGTCATCGGCGTCAACAACCGCAACCTGCACGACTTCCAGGTGGACATGGCCACAACCAGCCGGCTGGTCGATATGGTCAAGGAGCGCGATGTTGTTCTCTGTGCGCTCAGCGGCATCTCTTCTCCTAGCGACGTCAAGACCTACAGCGAGCAAGGAGTCAGCGCGGTGCTCATTGGCGAGGCCCTAATGCGCGCGCCTGATCCAAAAGTCTTCATCCGCGAGCTGCTTTCCTGGCCGGAGCCGACTCCCAAACCCTCTTTCCCCCCACTCGTCAAGATCTGCGGCATCACCACATCCGCAGACGCCTTGGCTGCAGCCGACGCCGGCGCCGACATGTTGGGCTTGATGTTTACACCAGCCTCCAAGCGTTGCCTGTCGCTCGAGGCTGCCCAAAAGATAGCCCAGGACGTGCGCGCAAGCCACGCGGAACCGCCCCCGGCCCCTGCTGCCCTGGAAGCAGACGAGCCCGAAAACGACACCTGGTTCGCAGCGCATGCGCACCGCCTGTCGACGTCCCTCTCGCGCTCGCCGAAGCGCCCGCTGCTTGTCGGCGTGTTCCAGAACCAGCCCCTCTCGCAGATCCTGGCTGCCGTGAGCGCCGCCCAGCTGGACCTCGTGCAGCTCCACGGCTCGGAACCGGTGGAGATCGCGCGCCACATCCCAGTGCCGGTGATCAAGGTGTTCCACATCGACCCGGACGGCAATGGGCTCGAGGGCGTCACCCGGCCGGGGCTACACGAGTTCGTTCTCCTGGATGCGACCAATCCAAACAACCAGGATGGCTTCAGCGGGGGGAGCGGCACGCCCGTGAATAGAAGCGTGGCTGCAGAGGTCGTGGCTGCGGGAGAGCTTCAATCGAAGAAACAACCCCAGACGAACGGGGCGGCGGCAGTCAACGGGCCTCAGGTTCCAATGCCCATCATCCTTGCTGGTGGACTGACCCCAGGGAACGTGAGGGAGGCGATAGAGGCTGTTCGCCCATGGGCAGTAGATGTCAGTGGAGGTGTAGAAGGTGAAAATGGCAAAGACCCAGAGAAGATCAAGGCTTTCATCAATGCAGCGAAAGGCCTGTGATCGTATTTTTGTATCATTCTTGTTGACCATTCAGTTCCTTACATATGCCTGTTGTATTCATCACGTAATGTTCAATCGTTCCATCACATCGAAAACGCTGACTTGTGCGCCGGGACAGCAAGGAAAAGACGGCGCTTTCAAGAAAAACTGTTATATCGAGTACATACATGCTGCTGGGATCGCGTCCCAGCTCGCCCAGTCACGCCCCGCTCACCAGCAGGCTGACCAAATGGGAAATCGAAGACAAGCTCAGCCGACGCCATCGTTGCCAACCCAGCCCCTCTGCAGAATCTTCTCCTCGCCAAGATCCGCCTTTCCAGCCCGTGGGACTTCTCCAGTGGCACTCTTCTCTGCTCCCTTGTTCACGCCTGCAGCCGCAGTGCGCTCTGCTTCGTGGCGTTTCTGGTCACCGACGATCTCCCACACCGCCATTTCCGCCTCGAGCACGCGCTTCTGCACCTCTGCGCGCTTCCTGCACTTCTCGACGGCCTCTGCCAGACCCTCGGAGAGACCGGCGTTGTGGAGCGCCGACTCGGTCGAGGGAAGCTGGGCGCACGCCTCGGCCAGCACATTGGTCACAGTAGCCAGGTTCGAGGGGAGGTAGCGCAAGATGGGGGACCCGCCTGTACGAGGCCAGACCGTCAGTGCTGAAACTGTAAGCAATAGAGGGTAGTGCATACCGGTGGCGATGCCGTAGCTTGAGCGACGAATGATGTACTCCTTGGTGAACGACCAATGCCTCTGTCTGAATTCGCGGATCTGCAAGGCAAGTCATCTTCATCAGTTCCTATATCTCTGTTACTGATGAATCTGCGCACCTGATCCACGTTCAGCACATACAGCGCCAAACTCTTCGGGTCAGCCTCCGCGAACTTCTTGATACCCGCGAGCCTCGCCCTCGCCTCGACACCCGCGATGTACTCGCGCTGCGTCGGCGGGCGGTATGCACGGAACTCGCGCAACACTGAGGTGAGCTCGTTCTCCGGGAGGGACGCGGTGATCTCGAGCAAGTTGTCGCCAAGCGGAATCATGCTGTCGTTTGCACCTGATTCGCCACGGAAGTATAGCGGCTTCTCATCGACACCTTCGTAAACGACGCCATTGGGAAACATGGGGTTACCCTCCTTGGGAGCGGTGCCAAAGATGAATGATCTTTGTATTTGGTGTCAGCGCTGCATGCCCTTCGCATTACTCTGGGAGACATACCTGAACTTGATGTAGTCTGCGGGCTTGCTCCGTCCCCACATCGTCTCCATGCTGAGATTGATAGCTTGATATGCGACATAAAGCTGCTCTAGTGCAGCATTAAACGCAGGGCGGTCTTCCGCCACGGCGGCAGTGATAGCGTCTTCTGCAGCTGAGATGAGTTTGCCAGAATTGGCGACCATATCTACATGGACGAGGCTGTGATGTAGCATGTCAGATGATGACCTTGCGAAGATGTTAAGGGCGCGTACATGAAGCCTTTCTCGCTGCCCTCGTGGTTCTCGAAGGCGCGAAGGAGGCGGAGGTTGTCGTAGCTGATGCCGCCGGCAGGGTCCTTGCGAGCCCAGTTCTGCAGCGCGTAAACGCTGGCATACTCCATGAAAGGGAAATGGCCCACTGTGACATGTCAATGGGTACTCATTGAGAGATGAAAATACTATGGCTTACGCGCATCAGCGAGCTTCTTCATAGGCACAGCAAGCTCGCGGGGAAGGACACTGCGTCCTGTGGTGTAAACGCCCGACTTGCGGAACTCGAGGTCAACGGGCTCAAGGACATAAGCAGAAGTGAGGAAGGCATAGTCGCGGAATAATGCCGAGATCATCATCTGCCCATCTCGTTCAATAGGAATCTACGGTGAGAGCAGGCGCGACATACTTGGTCATTGCTGAGAATCGCCTCGTCAATCTTCTGCTCAAGATTGAGCCCTTTGAGCTCATGGTGGACGGCGTCACCAAATTGGCCTGTCGCGAGCAGACCCGAATTCTGTTTACCATTGGCATGTATGGTCATGCGATCAAGGAGAGACTCGATAGGCGCAAACGCCGCTGGAAGCTTCTGGACCGGATCCTACAAAGTGGTAGTAAGTATCACGCGCAAGTGGCCACAGCAGCATGACGCACTTCGCGGGGGAGGAAGCCACGGCTGCGAGTTATCGTGAACGCGGGCAGGCTCTTCGCGACGGCGCGCTCAGAGAGCTGGAAGGTTGCCGCCTTAGCAGCATTGATTTGAGTCTTGAACATGATGGCGTTCTTGACTAGACAGCAGGGTTTTTATAGTCGAGGTGGTCTTATCTCAGTGATGACAGATGGGAATAAGAGCGGGGGGATGGAGATACGGGTGAGAGATTGGGGAACGCAGTTATGCGCAAGTTGGTCGGGTTATCTACTGTTTTTATACGTAACTATTCAAAGGCCCGACTCGACGGGCCTTCCGGACCTGACTTCCGATGATGTGATGACTGCATTAGGGTTCGATGTTGCCTGACTAGGCAGTGGTGCCTTGAAAATCTATAAGCTCCATTGATAGCAAGGCCTCATAGATGGCTTCTGAAAGAGATAGAGCTATCGGAGCTCTGTGGTTGGTCAATTGGGCAACTCGAGGCATCACCTCATGTCCCCAATGTACTGTCGGCGCTGAGATAGAATATATCATTACACAACCAATCAGTCATTAACAAATTCACACCATACAATTTATAGGCATGTGATCATGCATGCTAAAACTCTATGGAGCCTGAGTTTGTTTGAAGTGCCTGGATATCCTCGGTGACGTGTTTGGACAGCCTGTCAATGGTGCGTCGACTTGTGAGTCCCAAGTGCTGCAAGCTGGACGTTGAGCAAGCAGGGTTGAACAGAGCTCGATCGCACCTTCTGCCATCTGTGCAGTGTGCAACCGCTCCGCAGTTGACACAGCTTGACAGCCAGCTTCCGTGGCCCGTTCATCAACGGGCCTGGAAAAAAGAGGAGGCGAGACCTGGCCCGACTCCCACGGGCCACACTGCTTTTAAACACATTTAAATTAACCTTTGGCCATTGGTCTCGCTTGCGGGATCTTTGAATCATTAAGAAACATCACCTGTCCATGCCAAGTCTGAGTGGAGCACCGAGAGTGCATGCCATATACGCCGGAGCATGCAAATGCAGTGGGCGTCGGTCCGGGCACAGCACTTTAAACCAGTATGGGTATCAAAACGAGCGGCTTTATTTTCCCTGAAACGAAAGAAGACGCTGCTGGTCTTTAGATAAATAGAAATAATCAAAACCTCCAACCCCCTGCTAATCCCATGACGTTGCTGGGATCATACTGCGCCTTTATTGCTTGAAGCCTCGGCAGGTTAGCTCCGTAGATATCCTGCAGCGGTGTGGAAGAAATGGCGTAGTTGCCGTAAACCGCCGCGTCTGCGACATCCTGGCCCTCTGCGACCGCCTTGGACTTGAGATATGCCGCACTTTCCTGGATGGCGTTCTGGAATGTGGTGTCACTCAGCGAGGAGGCCCATGCATAGTAGAGGTTCAGTGGGAGAAGGCCTTGAGCGCGCGAGGGCGGGTAGGCGGAGGGCGTGCTGTTGTGTGAGAAGAGCGAAGGGAGGAAGGGCTGATTGGCCAAGAATCAGTACGGTGTGGCTATGCGGGCAAAGGGACAAACTCACCTCCACATCGTAAGATATGAACAAGCCGGTGTCCAACAAGCCCAGGGTTTCTCCGTAATACTGCGATGTGATGAGCCTGATAGTGACTGGTTTGTGAACTATCACGCACATTCGTCTGGTTCACAATCTCCGTCAAAATGGCAGGCGAGATATCAGTGAGCGAAACAGTGTGGAACGAGCCTCTAATGAGTACATTATGAAAGTCAGCTAAACCACTTAGTTTATGACAATGACAACCGAGACTTACCTTAGACCCGTGGTGGCATTGGCGGGCGAAGATTGCACAAGCGATACGAACGATCGTGTAGAGATGTCTTGCGTAAGGGGAGTAATGGCCAGGAACTCGTCAAATATCCCAGCCGGAGGTGTAGGAGCATCGTAGAATATCAGTTGGGAAACACCTATCGAACCAAGCAAGAAGTTGTATGTGGTGATTATTTGAGCTTTGGGATCGGTGTTATTTGCAGCAAAGTTCGCAGTGGCTGTATTGACTGCTGGCACATTGTTTGCGGTGTATGTGATAAGCCCGCCCTGTGAAAAGCATTAGATCGATTTAGTTGATATTGAGGTCAACCAACCCAAACTTCTGTCTGCGGGAATGTTTTCAGGACAAAGCTGGTCACGATTCCCTGTTATAAGTCAGCTTCAGCACCCAAAGTGACATGTTACGCTCACAAAGTTGTTGAATCCACCCTGCGTAGATCCATGATTGTCAATATATGCGGTTCCTTCGCTGAAAGCTGCGTACCTTCAATCCGAAAAAGAGGTCCGGGTAAGTGGCCTCAGTAACCGTGGTGGCAGTCCCATTGGGAAGAACCAGGTTGAACGCTTGCACAGTATCGATTGTAAGTCCGTACTGGTTGGTCTTCCATGAATATCCTCCTCCAAGCGTGAACCCTGCCACGCCGACGCCAGTCACGCGACCACCGACTATATTGACGTTGTACGGCGCCAGTTGGTTATAGACATCGTCCCAGATCAAACCGGCGCCAATGGTGGCTGTTCCTGCGTTTGCATCGTACGTGACCTGCGATTCTTGTCAGACGGGTGGAAGAGTTCCCAGGAGGGTGGACTCACCTCAGAGAATTTGGACATAGAAATCTGCACCCCCTCCGTGGATGAGAAACCGGGATTGGAGGCATGTCCTCCGCCCTTGACCTGTGTTGCGTATGAATGAGCAAGCAAATGAATGAATGACCAGGCGGGGAGCTAACAGCAAATGGAGTCCGTGTAGCGTCGAGAATTTGAAGCTGAAGAACATGAAATCAGCCTGAATCTGCTCCGAGAGGCGGGGTGAACATACAATAACCCCTATGTCCGCCGCTGTGCCAGGTTTAACCGCACACGTTGAATTCTCAGAGCTCGACGTCATCCAGTGCGAGTTCGCATTCGAGTAATCAGGTGCAAGGAGCGGGTCGAGGGGCGGGTCTAGGATCGGACCCAGTGGCCCAACTAACCAAAGGTTAGAATCGTCAAAACTGTTCGAACTCAACACTCACGATCGACACCGTAATACACATTCGACTGGGACGAAACAGCTCCTGCAATCTGTGAACATGCTGTGACCCAAGGCGTCGCCGAGACTGTCGCAGCCACAGAGAGCGCCAAAAGGGAGGCGAAGGCAGTCATGTCAAGAGATCCAGTGAACAGGGGACGGTGCCCATCCGCTAGCGAGCACGGCTTTATGTATAGCGGCTAAGGCTCAGGGCGTTAGATGACGCGTTCCTGCTTACACGCTTCTCACATCAAACCAAACTCTTCTTCCCGGGATTGCGGTTCCGAGCAAACGGAGCTCAGTCGTGGCCCCCTCAGCGTGTTCCCAGATGGAGGAAGTACAGCCCTAGCAATCCGGCATATGTCGGTTCCAGAAGGTGTTCTGCAAGCAGGAACCCATTCAGGCTCGAATGATTCCTTGGCGAGCAGATTTTACGAAACTTGAAGCCAAGTTGGGACAGAAAACCGACCAGAAAACAAAGGAGAAAGCCGTCGGACCGAGCGTTTGCACCCGGCTCCCTGGAGCAGCTGGAATGAAGTGGTTGAAGCCGAAGCACCGCGTAGTGCCAAAGAGCACCGTAGATGTCATTGGCGGCGGCGATTGCAAATGATCAACCGGTGTCATGTTTACCAGAGTATGTGTGCCCCAGCATGAAGTCAAGAACAGCCTGCCAGAGTAAGGGCTTCAAGTTGCACGTTGACGCTCAATTGAAGCCGGGCCGCTACTTGCCGCCACCTACGCCATATCAAACCCCCGCATCAAATTTGCCAACAATGCCAAGGCCCAAGGGTCGAATACCTGTCAAAATCATTTGCTTCATATCATCTTCTACTTACTACTACTTGGCTTTCCAACGCTGAGCTTAGACTGAGTACCGAGTCAGCGCTGCAGCTGAGTACATATATGTGGCAAGAGCTGATATCACCGCATTGGTGCCCTGACGCATACTCATTTGTGTGGAGAGAAACTGCAGAGGCGACAACAGCTCGGCAGCATCCCCGAGTCGCACACTTTAACCCTGTTGACCAGCTGATACGTTGCGGTTAGCTACACCAATCCACGGCACCGGTGAAGGAAATCAGGATTTGAAAGAGGTGTTTAGGTTCAAACGTTGTTGGAACGAGACAGAACAAATACTACTTGCGAAGTCAACACATGGTGCTCCATCTTGACACCGAGGATATGTATTATGCAGAAGGTAGGGGGAGGGCGGCAACAGCGGTAGGCCGAATGGTTGAGTCGAGAGACCATGGTGCGTGGCAAACGCGCGCTATGGTGGTGACGTCACCAGAGAGATCATTAGGCAAAGCCCCTAATTGTATAATCGAAACTCGACGCGTCGCGTTTTGCGGCTGTTGTTATCTCACCATCATTGCGAAGCTGTGACCATAGAGAGACTGGGAGCATAGTAGGGCGCTGCAATGTTTAGATCAGTCTCAGTCATATAGATAAGCAAAGATTCACTTAATACCAGAACCTATTGTATGTCCCTTGCAATAAATGTTGAGGGGCCCGCCCCAAGGCCTCAGTGGTCATGCCACGAGCTGGTGAATGGACCGCATATTGACCAACTCACCACGGGTGAATGCAGTCAGACATCAACATATCATACAGTTACATAGCCACGTACTAGCGCAATTGTTAGCACTTTGAACCACCCGCAACGGTCCCGACGCGAGAGAGATAGGATGAGATGAGCGCGCAGGCTGTTGTTGGTGGTTCATTCATTTGAGAATAAAATGTGCCCATTCGTATGTGACGGCTACAATGGAAATTTCAGGTGGTATGTCATATACACCAGAGCATGCAGATGCAGTGGGGCGTCTGTCCGGGTACAGCACTTTAAACCAGTATGAGCATCAAAACGAACGGCTTTATTGTCCCTGAAACGAAAGTAAAATCCTGCTGGTCTTTAGATAAATAGAAATAATCAAAACCTCCAACCCCCTGCTAATCCCATGATGTTGCTGGGATCATACTGCGCCTTTATTGCTTGAAGCCTCGGCAGGTTATCTCCGTAGATATCCTGCAGCGGTGTGGAAGAAATCGCGTAGTTGCCATAAACCGCCGCGTCCGCGACGTCCTGGCCCTCTGCCACCGCCTTGGACTTGAGGTATGCCGCACTTTCCCGGATGGCGTTCTGGAATGTGGTGTCACTCAGCTTGGAGGTCCATGCATAGTAGAGGTTCAGTGGAAAGAGGCCTTGAGCGCGCGAGGGCGGATATGCGGAAGGCGTGCTGTTGTGCGAAAACAGCGAGGGGAGGAAGGGCTGGATGGCCGAAAATCAGTGCGGTGTGACGATCGAGAAAAGGGACATAATGACCTCCACATCATAAGATATGAACAAGCCAGAGTGCAGCAAACCCAGATTTTGTCCGTAATGCTGCGATGGGATCGTGAGCATGATATCTAGTAGCTTGGGAGCTAATGACGTACAACTGTTTGGTTGACAATCTCTGTCAGAATGGCAGGTGAGGTGGCAGCGAGCGAAACGGTGTGGAATGATCCTCTGGAAATTTGGTTGAGTTAGTCATACCTCCTCGTTCCTGCTAACTGGAGCTGAGACTTACCTCAGACCCGAGGTGGCGTTGGATGGGGAGGATTGTACGAGCGATACAAACGATCGAGTAGATATGTCCTTTGTAAAGGGAGTAATTGCCAAGAACTCGTCAAAAATGCCAGCCGGAGGCGTAGGAGCGTCGTAGAATATCAGTTGCGAGACACCTATCGAGCCAAGCAAGAAATTGTATGTGGTGATTATTTGAGCTTTGGGATCAACATTGTGTGCAGCGAAGTTCGCCGTGGCTGTGTTGACTGCAGGTACATTGTTTGCAGTGTACGTGATGAGCCCACCCTGTGACAAAATCAGATTGGTTTTGTTGATAACGAAATCGACCAACCCAGACTTGTGTCTGTGGGAATGTTTCCAGAACAAAGCTAGTCACAATTCCCTGTTATAAAGTCAGCTTCAGCACCCACAGTGACTTGTTGCGCTCACAAAGTTGTTGAATCCACCCTGCGTAGATCCATGATTGTCAATACATGTAACCACTTCACTAGAAACTGCGTACCTTCAATCCAAAAAAGAGGTCCGGGTAAGTGTCCTCAGTAACCGTGGTGGCAGTCCCATTGGGAAGAACCAGGTTGAACGCTTGCACAGTGTCGATGGTTAGTCCGTACTGATTGGTCTTCCATGAATACCCTCCTCCAAGCGTGAATCCCGCCACGCCGACGCCGGTCACGCGACCACCAACTACATTGACGTTGTACGGCTCCAGTTTGTTATAAACATCGTCCCAAATCAGACCGGCGCCGATGGTAGCCGTTCCTGCGTTTGCGTCGTATGTGACCTACGATTGTGGTCAGACGAAGGTTGAATGATTTCACGAGGCTGGATTCACCTCAGAGAACTTGGACATAGAAATCTGTACCCCCGCCGTAGATGAGAAACCTGGATTGGAGGCATGTCCTCCGCCCTTGACCTGTGTTGCGTATGAATGAGCAAGCAGATGGATGAATGGCCAGGCGAGTCACTAACAGCAAATGGAGTCCGCGTAGCGTTGAGGATTTGTAGCTGATATGTATAAAAGTCAGATCGAAAATTGCTCCAAGAGAAGCACAGATAAACGTACAATGACTCCTACGTCCGCCGCTGTGCCTGGCTCAACCGCACATGCTGATTCCTGAGAGCTCGATGACATCCAGTGCGAGTTCGCCTTCACATACTCAGCTGCAAAGATTGGATCAAGCAGTGGCGGGGCTAACTAAAGGTCAGAACTGTCACCTTCGATTGAACGTGATACTTACTATCAGGATAGTACACAGCCGACTGGGACGAAACAGCTCCCTTAATTTGTGAGCATGTTGAGGTCCAAGCCGTTGCCGAGACCGTCGCTGCCACAGAGAGCGCCAAAAGGGAGACGAAGGCAGGCATGTCAAGAGATCCAATGGATGGGGCACGGGAACCGCATCGCTAGCAAGCAGGGCTTTATGTATGCTAGCCAGGCTTAGGGCGTTAGGTAAAGCTCCTGCTAGCAGTAATGCTATTCTCAAAAACACATCTTGCGGGATGGCAGTTCCGAGAGGCCTCAGCCCCCAGATCCGGGAACCACAGGTCTAGCATTCCAACACAGTAAATGGGTCCAAGAAAGTGGTGCAGGAGCAGGTCCATTCAGGCCCACTGCTGGCGGGTGCTCCACGAGCTATCTGTACATTTGGGCCAAGTTGAAGGGTTGATAATAGTGAAACTGGCCAGACTATCGGACCGAGTGTTTCAAGTTGTACCCGACTCCTTGGTGCAGCTACCATGAATTGGGTGAAGCCTAATAAGCCCTGCGCAGTGCCATAATAGCCTAGCTCCGCAGATGATCATAGGCCAGCAGCGGTGATTGTGAATGACCGACCGATATCATGTTCACCAGTATGTGTATACATACCATGGCATTTTCATGATCGAAGTCGAGAACAAGGCTTGCACTTTGTAGACGTCGACGCGCAACAACTGGGGCCGGGCCGCTGACGGAAGCAGCCGCGATTCTCTCATTGCCAGCATTGGATATACCTTTGCAACCCCGCATCGCTTTCGTTCTTCTTGAAAGAATTTACTGATAGCCATCGCATCGTAAGTGGTCTATTTCTCTTTTTTAAATGTGCTCGAAGTGCTTTCGTGTTGTGTACCGGGCATCCGAATGCTCTTAAATCCGTCCATATCCTTTCATCTCAGCTTCCGCTGCTTCATTTTCTCTCAGATTTCATAAATGGACATATTGAGCTATTCCGATTGAATTTGCCAATACAAAACTTTCATGAAGTCGAAGTATTGTTGAAGAAGAAAGATTTGAGGATATTCAGACCTATTCAGACGTCCGGGATCCGAAAGCTTACGTCAGTCGGCTACTTGGGGACGCCACAGGACTAGCGGCGTGGGCGCACAAGAGGGCACAAAGTATCCCGCGCCACAATCACGGACCCCATCAAACCAGACCCAGGGGCTTCCCCGAAAAGGAGCTTCGGGGCAATTGTGATCGGCGGCGGCGTCGCGTTGCCATTTTCCTTCGCTCACCACTACCACCACTACCACCACCACCCCACCACCTCTTCCTCCTCTTTTAAGTCTTCTCCCCCTCTGCGCGGTCAGATGCGCTCACATCTATGATATCCGCCTTCGTCTTGACAGATATCTGTTAGGTCTTCTCCTAGAGCTTTAGGGATGGGTGGTCAGGATGGTGTTTAGTCTTGGGGTTGGACGGGCGGGTTTCCATCCCCCGCTCAACAACCAGCTTACAGATACAGTGTAGGTAGCTAGCAATACATTGTTCATTCTCTCCAAGGCGCCCCAGCTTTCCCATTGCCCCCTTCTCAGCCCATAGCAATTTACTGAACAGTGATCTTGCTCGGTGCTGTCATTGTAAATATTCATGTACATACCACATAATGCAAGGCCTATTCCTATCATGCATTCCGAAAGCACTTGTAAGGAATATCCGTCATAGTGAATCCAAGTCAGCCTCTCCTAGTACTGGCATAGACTATTTTATAAGAAACAAAGTATACTATTAAAATGACACATAGAACAAGTCAGAAACGGGGTAGAAAGGTGGGATGAAAGGTGACTATGTACTACTACACGCAGTGATGTGTTATGATCATCGAGTGCAAACGGCGGGAACGATGGCGGCGACGATGCGTTGCCGCCGCCCGATACTCCTTTTCGGGGAAGCCCCTGGGTCTGGTTTGATGGGGTCCGTGATTGTGGCGCGGGATACTTTGTGCCCTCTTGTGCGCCAGCGGCGTGTCACGCAAAGGTTCCGACGCCCTCATGGAAGAATTTGATTTCTGCTGAAACCCTCAAAACGGGGGTTCCTAAATATAATTATTCCGTCGCTCCTCGTAACGAGCTTTGTCTCTCACTATCATCACACCACCAGCCAGTATTTACTCGCTCTCCAATCTGTAATTGGGCGCCTTCCGGGGAATCATCGGACGCCTGCCTCTCAAAGTGTCATCGGCGTCTACATGTTCTCCCAGAAAGACTGACCCTCATACAAGTCGATGGGCATTTATACTTGCTGCTATCGGCTCCAGGATGGGTTCCTCATAGCCAACAGCTCGATTGTGAAGTACGAGAAGGATTTATGATTACTTGCCTCCGTCAAGACAGGTCAACACGCAGTGCAGTGATGATAATAAGGCGGCTACTTGATGTTCCTGATTACTGTAATATTGAAGTTTAGAACTTCCGCAACTGATAGGGCGCCTGGCTCGCGGCGTTTTGAGAGGCCTCCCCTTCTCTTCGTGCCCTCCGCCAACCTGTACCCTTAATCTAGGAAGGCCACAACAAAAACCTACCCCCACAAGTGTTAGCACTGAAGGACACCTCCACCGACTCCGCGGTCGACATTCAGAACACCATTGACAAAGCCCATCTATTCTACACCCATCGCCGATCACACCATTTATCAGTGACCTTCACAGTGATCCAGCAGGATGTCAGTGTCTTATGATTCAGCACCTGCTCTCTCGCCCCGACGGCCCTCTTCTCTCCACTCCAGCAGCTCCGTCGGTCAGTCCAAAGAAGCGCCCGCTGAGCCAGCCGAATCGCCAATAGTTCGCGCTAGGGAGGAGGCCCGCTCAAAGCGCCCTTTACTCAACATCCTACTCTTTTCCGTCCCTGTGATCCTGATCACCGTTGGACTTGCACTCGGCCTTCTCGTCTACATTTTCGTTGTTCACGACTGGACCAGAGATGGCTCCGCTATCCAAACGACGGCCGACCTTCAAAACCTCCTAACGATATCCCAAATCCTCACTACAGTCGTCGGCAAAACCGTCTCCTTCATTATCACCGTGCACGTCTTCCAACTCGCCTCTATGTGGCTCAAAGCCAGTGCAGCAAACGACGATAGCAGACCGTCTCCCTCACAACTTGGCCTTCTCATGTCCATCCTCCAAAGCGGCAGCATCGTAGCGTGGCTCAAAGCGTGCGTTATGCGTGCCAGGGTCACGAAGGAAAGCAAGCGGCAATCCTTACCCTGGCCGCCCCTTCTCGGCCGTGCCGTTACCGTCATCGGCCTCCTTCTCCTCATATCCAATGGCATCACTCTCCTCGATACTTGGCTACACGCTTCAAGTCGGGCCATCCTCATCACACGGACATCCCCTTACGCCTCGCCCAGCACTGCGAATTTTGGGAAGGCAATTAATGAGACGCAGTGCGCCGAGCATACGTTCTCGAGCCCGAGCGAAGTTGGCGAGACATGCGGTCTTGTTAGCGGTTCCAATGGCGCGGCCTTGGTCGGACCTGGGATGGGCTTGCAGACGTTGAGCAACTCCTCGCAGACCAACTCTGTCGTCTTCACCGATGACCAGTACGCCATCATGGTTCCTTCATCCCTTCCCAGCGACACCCTGTTCACATACACGGCCTCAACATATGGAGTCAAGACCGCCTGTCAAAGGCGAGTGTGACTTCCTCATATCGTTTTGTCTTCGCTGGTTTACATTTCTACTCTTCCAGCCTTACCTCGCAATGTGTGAATCCGAACGTCTTCAGTCCGGAGGCATACCTCAACCTTTCCTGCACTGGGTATCCACTCCTCAAATTGAATACGACGGCCATCGCCAATGGGATCATACCATCCGGAGTCGTTGACCACGGCACTGGGGATATCAATGACGACGAGTCCGGGACGGACAACTTTGTGGCCGCCAAAACAAAGTGCGTGAATTTGCGAACTCGAGGTGAAAAATATGAATCATGGCTAATCCTGAGCTACACACACTCCTAGCCCCTTCTCAGTCGCTGCTGTCATTACTTCTCTTGCTTATTACGAAGCCGCCGCTGGAGACGGATTTGTGGGGGACACGTAAGCCATATCATTTTGCCTACCAGCAAGCCGTACCGTTTTTGACTTTGTTTCACCCTCAGCGGATTCTACTTGCATGGGGATCTAGGTGGTTGGAACGTCGTATACTGCAATGTCACCACGGTCAACATCCAATATGAGTACACACCACCCTCCTCCACAGCACCCAGCAGCCAAGGCGGCACGTACACGACCATTACAACGAATCTGGCCCCCGCTCCCCGTATACCTATGCTCGTAGCTACTGGGCTAGACAACGGCCCTATCCTCAGCTGGGTTCCCGATCGCGTGGACGGCGTCGGCTGGCAAGGGGCTGGAAACTACCTCGAATCGTTTGCTCTGGAGATGAGCCGTGAACTGATGGCGTTCACCGCCATGCTCTGGCAGCCTGAACAAGTGCTCAGCATCCAAGATGTTGCAGGAGTAATCGGATCGAGGGTGCAGATTGCTCCTCTCGCCTTGTATGTTGGAGCTGTTTTGCTATACGCGTAAGTCACCTTTGTGCGACATCTTGGGAGCAGCCTGCTTACTTGTACAACTAGAATCATTGCCTTCGCCGTAGCCGTCTTGGCCATCATAGAGTCTCATTCAACGCCATTCGCTCACCTGGCCCATATGCGTCTTACCTCAACACTGGCTTATATTCATGGCATGGTTGGGCCGATAGAAGCCACGAGAACATGGGAAAAGGATGGCCTGGAGGTATTCAGCACGGAGACAGAAGCGGACAGGTTGAATGTTGGTACCGTCAACGTGGGCGATGGGGCAGACGGTTTCGGTGTCTCTCGACCTGCGAGGCCTGAAATTCCCCCTCTCAAATCATGACAAAATAGGACACAGTAACCCTTCTGCCCCATAACACCGCTTCCACCAGCCACGGCGTCACGCGCACTCACATTCTTCCTCGACTCATATAGGTATGCACAGGATTCCTGCTGAGATAACTTGTCGGATAATATATATACTTGATACAACCGAGTTTCAACATCGGTAAATCTACACGGAAACACTACATATCCAGTATTATACCGTCCCATGAAACCGCGACGGGGACACGACGAACATGATCATTTCCTGTTACATTGGAGATATTTAGTTCCTGGTCTTCTTTGCAAGTTCCCGGTCCAGCTCTGCGCTTGGATCGTCCATAACAGGGCTGTGTGGACGT
>JACXVL010000063.1:46645-115552 GCA_014898675.1 Athelia sp. TMB
CGGGGACACGACGAACATGATCATTTCCTGTTACATTGGAGATATTTAGTTCCTGGTCTTCTTTGCAAGTTCCCGGTCCAGCTCTGCGCTTGGATCGTCCATAACAGGGCTGTGTGGACGTCCGGTCGAGCCTGTATATCCTGAGGTCGCGCCACTGACATGGCCATGCTCTTGCACGGGCGACGCGATGATCTCATCTCTAGAGGGAATTGGAAGACTGACATGTCGGAGATTAGTACAGTTTTTTACACATCGCAAGAATAGGCACAAACCTGTCTTGTCGGCGCATTTGGCTTGCAGATCTAGCCTGTTGTCTAACTTCGGCTCTGAACGAGTTCACCTCTTCCACGATTAGCTTTTTCATTCCATCGACCGTGTCTTCCTCTTCGAACCCGAAGTCGAATTTCTGCATATGATATCCGCGTCAATCAGTCTCTTCACACAAAAATAAAGGAGTAGTACAGACAGTTTCGCAAATAGGCTCATCGGCGGGATCGTGCCAGACTTGCAAATATGGGTGGTTCAGAGCTTGCTCGCAGCTGATGCGCTTAGCAGGGTCGAAGCAAAGCATCTGCGACAATAGATCGATGGCGAGGGGGTTGGCGTGAGGGTACAGTGTCGCGAATGGGACCCGGGGTTTGATGGGCAGGGATCTGATATAGTCTTGTGCCTATACAAACAGATCAGAAAGGGCCAGGAAATGATAGTGCTGGCGATTTACACGAGGAGATCCAACGCGGCGAAGAGTGTCTTCCGAAGGGGTTCCCAAATAATGAAGGATCTGGTTGAGCTGGTCGACATAACTATAGCAGAGTTAAGACCGAACACCGAAAAAGCTGGATCATTAAACTTACTCCCTCCCCTTGAAGATGGGTTTGCCACCTAAAAGCTCGGCCAGAATGCAACCGACGGACCAAACGTCAATCGCAGTTGTCTGTGATTGGATTAGACAAGTGACATGTTGGATTGAAAATCTCTCACATAGTTTGCGAAGCTGAGCATGATCTCAGGGGCCCGATACCACCGCGTTGCGACGTATTCTGTCATGAAACCCTGATTTCCGGCGGACTTTGACGCACCGCCGCCTGGCGTGTATCCTCGGGCCAGACCGAAGTCGCAGATCTTCAACTCGCAATCTGCGTTGACGAGCAAGTTTCCCGGCTTAAGATCGCGATGAAGAACGTTTGCGGAGTGGATATACTTGAGCCCACAAAGTGTTTGATACAGGAATGATTGGAAGTGGGCGTCGGTGAGAGGCTGCCCTGAGCGTATCTGTTGCAGTGTTGCGGTGAGATCTAGGATAACAGATAGACAGGTCTCAAGCTCACGATAGCATGCAGATCAGCCTCCATAAGCTCTTCATACAGGTATACTTCGTCGAAGTTGCCGCTAGGTTGGAAAACGATATCCATGTCGTAGAGACATGTAATCTAAGCCAATCATAAGCACTAAGCGTACTGAACGTATTTCCACTCACGTTTTTATGACCACGGAAGTGGTGCAACAGTCTGAGCCCTTTATAAGCCATAATTCAAACCTCGAGCGCGTTGGAAAAGGCATACCTGATCTCCCGCAGACATCTTTTTGTTAAGATGCGCTATATGAATGACGTTCAGGACGGATCCTGATTAAAGGCGACAGATGAACTTGCCTTTGTGTTGATATTAGTGATTTTCTTGATCGCGCAACCTTCTCCAGACCTGCGATGTCTGGCAGCAACCACACATCCATACGCGCCCTGACCGAGTTCCTTGATGTACTGATATTCCGAGTCCACAGTGAAGTTGGAATTGAGCGCGGTGAATGAATGTCTCTGCATGATGCCCTCTTTCGAACGGATATACAACGGAGGGGGATCGTCGCGAGTGAGACGTTGAGATGGGGTCAAGTACCTGGGGAATCTGGTGATACCCTTTATCGGATCCGTTTACATAGCTTCAATCAGGGGTATTGAATCCGGCATTTTACTCCTGCCTCGTCCTCATGCCTTCTGCATTTCGACGGCGACATGCAGCAGTTAAACGGAATCGAAAAGGAGATAGAGCCATTGGGAGCCTCGTGTCAAGTCGTTCCAAGTCGTGTCCATCGTGTGCCATCTTCTGATCGGATCTGCCTCGGGGACTCGGTGGCATCTCTATATCTTGACATTGGTACTCATGCAGGCCGCGATTTATCTGAAAGATAAAATGTAGCCAATCGGCTGATGCAAAATCACCGGCGTGCGTCACGGCGCGTGCTCTTATGCACCGGAGTGCTGACAGGATCTGTTTGATCTGATGAAGCTCATAATAGCCTGAACATAGAAATAACCTTTTATTATCGCTCAGGGCACGCGAGTAGATTGCGTAGAAGTGATCAAGCAAACAAAGTAACATTCTGGTCAGACGATGAATCTCCGACCAATGATGACATTGTTCTCATATTCTTATTTGCGTGGTGCGAAGGGGGGCGTGCTTACGAGCTATTCATCGGCCCGGCGATATGCGTTAGCACCTTGTCGCAAATATGATTACTTCGATACCTCCGCCACTTGTGCTGCTGATGCACACCACCCGATTGCGACACCATCAATCTGCATAAGAGCTTCACTTTATCCCTCTTTGAGGGATATGCAGTGAGGTTATCACTAAACCCATGGGAATGTCTTCAGTTGGTGGTGGCATTGGTGTACTGCGTAGCGGCAAATCCAACGCGATTGTTTGTAGCATCGTAGATCGAATAGTACCGCTCGCTGGATTGAAATTGCCCGTGAGCGATTACATTTACAGCAATGGAAAAAAATGCCGCACAGGAACGAATAACCCATCACAAAGTCCAATCCCATCCCGGACCCAGATCCGGTACTGGCTACAACGAGGTAGATGCTTCCATCTGTGCCCCCGATATCAGTGTTCATCGTACGTGGCCACGTCTGTGCATTAGCATTGAGCTCATAGGTCTGGCTTCCAATATGGAATGACAGCGGCTGGAGCTTCGAGACATCGGCTATCTTCAGAAGGCCCGTCTTCGAATCGAAGGTGGCTCCGGTGGCATTTTTGTATTTGTTGAATGCGCCTGGAATTCATGGTAAGTCTCAGTCGGTGATCTCGGTGGGCTGTGGAGCGTACTTTGCTCAAGTAGAATAAGAGTTGTGCCTGTGTCAACGATTCCCGACCCATCCTTCAGGATCGCAGCCCCGCCGTACAATACCGTCTGGTCGATTCCCCAGTACTGGCTTGCAGGGTAAGTTTTGGTGACAGGCACATACGACATGGCCCCAATGGTCTTAGATGTATCCGGGGCGCCCCATGACAGTTCTCCTTGGGCAGAATTGCTATCCGTAGTGGAGTTGGAAACGGGGGCGAAGTAAACACCAATCGCACAAGAGTTGATTACGTGGGAGGAATAGAGCACATCGGTGACTGTGGGAATTGCAGTGTCGCTGTTGTTGAATGAACCTGAAGTAAGGTCTGCAGGCCCTAGACCGAGAATGCCATCGACATCTAGTGTTCAAAGGCAGTGGGTTTTAGTCAGTCGAAGTGAGTTAATATTCAGGCCACATACTGCTAAAGCCTTGCGAGGTGTTGGCTACTCCGATAGTTATGTTACTAACGATGATATTAGGCGCAAGAGTCAGCGTATCGCGCCAAGCGCTCCCTGAAAATGAGCCAGATCCATAAGAAACAGTCTGGAAAGATGTTGGTCTTTATACACGCAATCAGAGAGTGATGGCAAGCTCAATACTTACCATAGAAACACCTGTCCTTTGAGCGCTCTTTGTTGGCTTGTAAGGGTGAGACTCGCTACGAGATCCTATCCAAGTATTGGAAGAGCCGGTGTCGACCAACAGTGTGTCTGAGATTGAGTGTCAGTGGGTTAAAGAAATCCGGAAACGCTCCGGGCACGTACATTGAGCAGGAGGGGTACCGACGCCGATCGAGGTGGTGTACGTCACACCAGTGTTCTGCGCCGAAGATGAAATGACGCGCTTTGCGTGGATAGTGTTTGCTGGATGGGAGAGCAGAGAGGCGACCCGCAACCTATCTGCTTCTGCAATGTTGGAGTAACCAGACACATTGAAGTTGGTGGTGAATGCCAAAGTATGTCTCCCTGACTCAACTGTCGGCGCTGCGCCTCTTAGCGGCGCAGCCGACACGGAAAAAGGAGCATAGGCGGCAAGGACTGAGAAGGAAATGAGTAATGTTGTCGAGAAGAACATGGCAAGGAGAGAAGGCGGGCGATTTGTTTCGAAAAGCAATGTAACAAGCAGTTATATACGAATGCATCGTGGCAAATGAATCACCAGCTCCACATTAAGTACCCAGATAAGGATACCAATTTGCCGTAAAGGAGGAGGGGGTGGACAGTATGTAAACAGATGTAAGCAGAAGTACTGCTACCGAAGGCCTCGATATCATGGAAGTCCTCAACCACACTCGAGTACAGAAGTGACTGTGGGCTGTGGCTCTTGCAAGTCACAATAAAATCAGTGAATGAAGATATTGAAAGTTTCCTAGGTATATCATCCCTTAGATGCGCTCAATGGTTCGGGTATCTGTGGCCAATAATTCTAACATACTTAGAAAATAAACGCACAACGTCTTCAGTCCAATTGGTGCATATATCCCGATTCGAAAGCAAATGCATAGCCAAGTAAGTGGTAGTACCGTGACTACGTGAAAGAAGCGTAAAGTCCAGGGATTGGTCGCCAACCCATCCTATGCTATGAGCAGCGACATGCGCCAGCGAAGAGCAAATACAGTAGGTAATCTATGCCACAGTGAAGGATTAAAAACAGCGCGTGGGAGGTATACGTATGGTATGAAACGACAGTGCGACAGCATTGTCAGCGCTGAGCAGCGACCAGCGACAAAGTGGTGAGGTAAAAAAGATGGTGAATCCTGGAGAGGTCTGGAAAGGAGAGGTTCGTAGCAAGTAGGGTGTCCAAGTCTGTCCGTTACTAGGTAATTAAAGTTCAGATTGTCCGTATATGTCTCTGGCTGGTATCTTTTAATTCGTGTTGGCATTCGTGTAAATGGTCTCTGCGAGGCCAACACGCTTATTCGCGGTGTCGTACACAGAATAAAAGCGCTCACTAGCAGCGAAGTGAGCTCGCCTCCAGGAAAGTAACACAAGACATGCTTACAGGAAGGCATAACCGTTGATGAAGTCGAGGCCTTGGCCACCGGCCGAGCCCAAGTCACCAACGACAAGGTAGATAGAGCCCTTCTTGCCACCAATTTGCTCGGCAAGAGCCCTCGGGAAGATCTGCGCGTTCGGCGACAGCGTGTCTGTTTAAATGCGATGAGGTCGAGCACAAGTCGTTTTACGTAGGACATACACGTATGCTTGCCGATTTTGAAGTTCAGGGGCTTCAACTTTGCATATTGGGCGGGGGTGATCATGATAAGACCGGTAGCTTTGTCGAGGGTCGTGCTGCCAACACCAAGGCTTTCCTGGTACTTGCGGAAATAGTTGGTGGCAATGAGAATGAGGGTTGTGCCCGTGTCCACAATACCTGAACCAACGGACATTATTGAATACATAATTGACTCATGAAGAAAAGAAACGTACCAGAAGCTTTCTCGAAGATGGTCGTGTTGCCGTATGTCATAGATTGGTCGATTCCCCAGTAGCTTCCCGCAGGATTGGTAGCCGTGATAGACACATAGTTCACGCTGCCCGTAACTTTGGTCTTATCGATTCCGCCCCAAGTCAACTCGCCTTCACCGCCACTGCTCTGGGCAGGCTTGAAAAATATACCGATCTCGTTGTTGGGAATCTTGTGCTGTGCGAAAAGGTTGTCGGTGATGGTCGGCAGAAGTCCTTGGGTGGAGTCACTCCCGATGGAAAGATCCACAGGGCCAATACCGAGGATACCGTCAATGTCTGAGAATCCAGAAGACTTGGTGGCATAGGCGATAGTTTGATTAGTAACGGTGAGACCTGGGGCAATTGTGACTGAATGTGGTCCTGACGTGAGAACACCAGTATCCTTCTACGAAGGAATTTACTGACCAGTATCATTGTAGGCGTAACCCGTGAAGGAACCGCTCCCGTAATTCACAGTCTACAAACGCAAGTGAGAAACTGTGATAAATGACAAAGAGTACTGAGTATGGGGACGTACAACATGCCCCCCAGTCTTCTTGGCAGTGCCCGTTTTGACGTAGGTCCCTTTGGCACCAACCCATGTATTCTGGGAATGACTTAAATGAGGATAGAATGATAATCGAGATAATTATATGTACGCACAGAGCTCCCGGTGTCAATCAACAAGGTGTCTGAGGCGGCCGCGGCTCGGCAGTCATTCAACCAGATGAGATAATGCACTTACATTGAGTAGGCGGGCTGCCGATCCCAACACTTGTGGTATACGTCACTGCGGTGTTGTTGGCGTTCACATTGGAAGATATCACTGCCGCCGCTGAAGCTTTGCTGGTCTGGTTTCTCATAAACGACACTGCACGCTCGCGGTCGAGCTGCGGCAGAGTCTTGCTCCCGGTGAGCAGCTTTACTTCGTGTGCAAAGCCTAAGGATAATTTGGTGGCGGCGTCCCGTGTAACATGGTGTTCCCTAGTTGCGTGCAATCGAGCATCGGTAGGATTCGCGACAAGTAAAGACAGAATAACAGCAGATGCAGAGAGTTTGAACATCATCGTGAGCGAACTATAGAAAGAGCGACTAGCGGACACGGACAAGACGAAAAAGAGACAAATCGAGGAGGGAAACAGGTGAGAGCGAACAATGGAGACGACCACCGGTTAGCGGCGCCAGTGTGGCACGCGCCCTTCGATTGCCGCGTAAATAAGGTACAGGCACTTCCTCCTTTAGGCAAGCGTCGGGTCTTCGCTTTCACCACCTTCTTTTCGCAGACAAAGGTCATTCGCTACATTTCCCTCTTAATGGACCGGCTTCCTTCTGGCATGGATAGAAATCTGCCTTTTACAATCCACACCTTCGCAAGTTTCAATTGGCGTGACAGTCTTGGCGCTCGCTACCGACCCAGGCAACAAAACTTACAGCCTGCGGGCATCAACGCCGCGAATCGCATTGGCGGCATATTGATATCTCAGCATGAAGGCATCTCGAAACCACTCAGGTCTATAAGTCAAGGATGCTCCCCGTGTAGCAAGCTGTCCATGCTGTGCGATACGTCTAGAGGAACACACCTTCGACGTCACTGCTTATCCTCTATAGATATAACTGCGGCGCAAAATTCCACAATGGTCTATAATCACGTCCTCTACATGCCGTCAAACTCGTGGCTCAGTCTACTAATTCATGCTTAGAATGCCGAACTAAAAATCAGACCAAGATCTCTAACAACTTACGCCTGACCAAGGGTCTCATGCATATAGTGGATATTCAACTTGAATAATCCTGCTGGTAATATGTTCTGACATGCGTATGCATGATATTATGCTTTATAATGCTTGCACATAAGAAAATATGGAACATTACTAATGTTTAAGGTCAGTGTATGAATGTTCCCGTTCAAAGCTTCCTAAAATCATTCCACCATAGCAACTTGGCGGTGATTGGGGTTTGCAGCTAAGTGACCGTATGACTTGCCCACGACAACCTCGACCTGCAAATAACGAAGTCCGTCCGCACGGATATCATCGGGTCTAGTAGCCCTTTCACATTCTTTCGGTCCCATGACAGTGCTAACTGGACGAAGGCCCGTGGAGCACGATCACAGAGCACGCTGAATTTCCGAATCACCGTCTCAGAATAATCAGTAGCCACTCCAAGCAAATTCGCTGAGCCATTCTGACTACTGCGTATGACCAGCGACTCGCCTACACTTCAAGAATGCTAGGTCACCCCGCTCGTGTCCAGTCGTCGATCCTCGCAAATCGATCTAAAACCATTCTCTGATTCTCCGAAATGCCTTTGATGATCGAACTATGACGTCCCGGACAGTATGGATTCTGGCCAGCGCAGCCCCAGTGTGCTACGGTCACGAGTGCTGCGGGCCCGTCTATCGCACACAAACGGACCATCGTGCGGCCCTCGCTAGTTACTGGCGGGCCGTGCATATACACTAGCCAACAGCAATGGAAGTATATTTATGGCCGGCGTCATTGGACCAAAGCGAGCTTTATGCACGCCTATCCATCGCGGATCAACCCAGGGCCATTTTCAGATGTGCCCATGACTTTCCTTGGCGAACGTCATGTGCCGACAAGACATGACTGCCACTGGATGAATACCTGCCCCACCTCACCGCGACGGCCCGGGGAAGGTCGATAAATATGTATGGAACGGAGGTCAACCACACTGACTGCCTACCGAAGCACAATGTTATTCTCCATCAAGAACAGTATCTGTGCTCTTTTCGCACTTGCACACCCTTGGCAGCAGTTCTGACCAGGATGTTTGGTCTCAGAGACCCTCAAAATCGTCTAATTTAGTGGTCTCTGAGACCAATCATCCCAGCTTCTTTGCTACTTTCTTCCGCATTTGGCTTGAGAATCCTTTGCGACTTCTGCGGTAACCATACTCGCCATCCTGTCGTGACATCTTAGTATTGTGGTAGTATAAGATACATGTCTGGTATATACTGGTATATATTTGTTAATCAGCATCGTGACAGGATATAAGATAGAGAAAAATGATGATGTCATGGTAAGTCAAGTGTAAAATGCATTTGAGCATGTTTGGCCGCACCGGGAAGGATCGACACGGATGGATGAGCTAAAGGCCAGCGGCGCGCACACTGCTGGAGCTTGCAGGGGACGCTGAATCAGTGGATGGGCCTAGATGCTGCCGCCTGCGTGAAATGGTGTCGATGGGGATGGTACCAGTATTACGTTCAGCGCGCACCAATGGATCACGGTCCGTAACCCGCGGCAGTCCCCGAACATACCCACGAAGGCAGGTTCATATCAAACGACTTCAGCAGGCTCACGGGAGCAGGGCGCTTCGAGGAAGAACACAGTTCGGGGATGGAACCGGGCGCGGCCCGAGCGGAGCGGGAGCGTTAGGATAGCGAATATACTGCAATAGGGAATCGTATTTCCGTTGGAGGCAATCGGGATCAAAGGAAAGGGCAGCACAGGCACGGAAGAACCGAAGAGAAGGAAAGAAGAGAAGTTATATCCCAATCGAGGATGCAATTAGCCCAGTCGATGACGATCTAGGCACATCGAGCCAACCAATCACAGCGCAGATAACGATGAGCACCATACAAATTATCACAAATTCTGTTATTGCGGGTGCATCCTCCGTTCAAAAAAGCCACTAATATGCTCAAATCACTCTATACACTCGCTCCATTGCACCTGTAGAATATGTTGTACCCTTTCCCAGAAGAACATATTTATCAATGCCAGGTTCGCAAAGGTGTGTAAATGGTTCATCAGATTCTACTGCACCCTCGAGCACCGGACAGTCCAAAGCGTTACCGCCCATGAAAATTTTTCAGCAGGGCGCGTAGAATTGCATAAACACGCTGCTAGTGACTAATGACTCGGATGTTAGTCAATACATACCAACTGATGACCGTCGGCGGCTCGTAGACTGAGTGTATCACACCTCAGTCCTCAGCTACAACAGATAATCATGTGGCAAGCTTCGGATCAGCATGACACCTTCAATGTTGGTATTTCACTGCGTTTTAATCGCATGCTAAAGCGTGTACAAATCCTGCCGACGCTGCCGACAGATACAACCTGATACTCGGGGTGGCAACTCGGATGACGGCAATCTTCGTCTCTAGCTATTGCACAGCCACCATTAGCATTCATCGCATTCGTAAGTACCGAACCGCATGAAAGACCGCGCGGTATGTAATATGGCCTGCAAGCACTCAGGCTATCTCATTATTACTATTCAAAATCACTGACAAATAAGCATGTGGCCCGATATCCTGCAGTTGCGTCCATGATGACTCGTCACCGAGGCTTCGGAGGCGATGCACGAACCCACAAGCATCCGAAGAGCCCATCCAATGTGTGTACACCCTTTCAGATTTGCTATGATGGGTTTAAGACCCTATCCCAGAGCTGAGTATACAATTACAACCTGGTGTACCTACATGCGATGTTGAGGAAGTGTGCAGACACGCCACATGGTGTATCTCAAGTACTTGGTGTTGAATGTTGGCTAGATATAGAGGACGCTAGGTTGCAAGAAAAATCGGGGGCGGGCGGCGCGAAAAGTGGCGCAAAACATCAACATCTAATATTGAGCCCGAAGATGTTTTGCAGGATGATATAGCATGACAGTATGGATAGTATGGATGCCTCAGGCAAATCGGGCATGAGGTCGGTGATAATAGAAGCCAGTATGAAGGGTCTCAGAGATGGGTAATTCGAACGGTTTCAGGGGTCTCTGAGACCAAACATCTATCTCGGAAGACCTGCCAAGGGTGCACTTGCATCATATGTCGCTGCCTATCCTGATCCAGGCCTGGTGTGTGACCAACTCTCACATATCATGCAACTAACTCAATGCAAGAGCCTGATAACAGGTGACCGGAGACATAGATGGTGTTCATGACCCCAGCATGTGTGTGGTCAACGGGAAGTACTACCTGTATGGCACGGGCATTGGCATCCCTATTTGGACGTCTCCCGACAGAACCGCGTTCACAGTAGGCCCATCGTGTTTCTGTATAGAGAACTTGATTCAAAAGCTCTTGACAGTCCGCAGGCTCGATTTTCCCCAGCGGCGCCCCGAGCGAGACAGATGTCTACACTGGCACGAGTGGCACGGCATCGAGTCTCTGGGCCCCCGATTGCACCTACTGTGAGTACGCATTTCGGTGCTGCTCTTGCATCATGTTCATTTAGCGCTTATCTCGCTCAGACGAATCAACTTTCTACATCTACTATGCGGCGTCGCAATTCGGCTCCGAAACTTCTGGGATCTTTTTGGTCAGCAGCACCAATGGTCTCACGGGCTGGCTCGACCATGGCTTGGTGTAAGCTCCCCATCTCACATTACCGACTCAGCGTCTCACATACCTGGCAGGACTTCCTCCACCACGAGCTCGGGCTACAACGCAATCGACCCCGTGAGTTTATATTCAATCAAAATTAGAATGTTGTGCTCATACATAATTGATTAATCTCACAAGCATCTGATCATAGTGTCTGGATCATGGTATCTCTCTCTGGGTTCGTGGTGGTCAGGAATCAAACTGTTCTCACTCAGCTCATCGACCGGAAAGCCGGTATGCTCGTCGAAACCATCCTTCTATGTTACATTGCTAATAGGAAAATTCGAAGTCGTCCACGTCTTATACCAGCATATCTGAGCGGACTGCCGATGGTGGCGCTGAAGAGGCTTCTTGGATCTATGAGGCTTGTCTACGTCTTGAATTAACAAGCTGCCCCGACTGACTCGTAATCCAGACCGGCGGTTACTACTATCTCTTCACTAGCTTCGATATCTGCTGTGATGGGACAGCCTCTACTTACAACATTCGCGTAACGCGTTCTACCTCGCTCAAAGGTCCATATGTCGACGAGTCTGGTGTCGCTGCTCTGAGTGGCGGAGGGACAGAGATTCTTGGCACGCATGACTACGTTTATGGACCAGGTGGACAAAGTCTGCTCTTGGACGGCGATGAAGTGGTGCTTGTTTATCGTAAGTATCGAGGTACAAGCTTCATAGCAGGTCATTTACTGATATATCATACAGATTACTACTCGGCCACCACTTCGATCCTGGGCATCAATCTTTTAAATTTCTCCACAGGATGGCCAGTGGTTTATTAGATTGATTAGTACTAGGTATGCAATTGTCCAAGGAGTGTATATTGTGATATGCAATGGTATGATGATGGTATTGTCCATGAGAGCGCTCTGGATATTAGTGATATTAGTGATCAATCAGTTTGTAGTGGCGTCAGTGAGCTGCGGATTGAGGGTGTTAATATATCGAGGTGAGCCATGTATAGAATTGAAACTTGCCCCAGTCTTGGCGAATCCTACGCGCTTGTTGGTGGCATCGTAGACGGAGTAAAACCGCTGGCTGTGTATAGAGTAAGCATCTGCTCGGGTCAATAGCAAAGGGTACAAACAGGAAGGAGAATCCACTTATGAAATCCCAGCCATTTCCGCCTCCCTTTCCGAAACTCTGCAGTACCAGGTATATGCTATCACTGTCGCCTCCAATGTCGCTGTTGAGCGAGCGAGGCCAGATTTGCGCGTTAGCGTTCAACGTGTAAACTCCCGAACCAATGTGGAAGTCTAGAGGTTGCAAGGCCGAATATTGAGCTTGCGTGATTTTCAAGAGATTGGTGTTGCTGTCAAGTTTGCCACCTGTGGCCTTCTCGTACGTGGCAAATGCATCTATGAGCCGATAGACCGAATAAGCGACTGAATGACAAAGGTGGCATAGGTCGAAACGCACCGTCTGAGACAAGAATCAAGGTTGTTCCTGCGAAGATATGAAGTGTTAGCGAAGTTGACCATTTCGAGAGAATGATTAGCTGACCTGTATCAACGATGCCAGAGCCGTGAGCGAGCAGGGTTTGCGACCCATATGTTATGGACTGATCAATTCCCCAGTATCTAGAGGCCGGGCTAGAGCTAGTAATAGGAACATAGGCAATGGCCTCGGTTGTCTTCGAGCTATCGGCTTGCCCAAAAGAGAGCTCGCCCTTGGGCGATCCAGCCGAAGGTGCAAAATAAATACCCAACACTTTTTCGGAAATGGAGTCTGATTTGACCAGGTTATCGATTACAGTTGGGATCTCTTCCGCCTGGTTCGAGAGTGTGCCTGTAGTGAGATCGGTGGGACCAATCCTGTTCTTGACATTCAGTAGAAGAATTATGTTGAATCAGTACCAGAAGCGCACCCCAGAATTCCATCGACGTCGCTGAACCCTGAAGCGCTGGTGGCTATGCCAATACTATCAAGTGGTTAGGCATGTACCTTGAAGATTGGAGCCAAGGCAGAGCTTACGATTGCTCCTGAATAGTAACACCGGGAGCGAGTGTGATTGAGTCAATGACTTCATAGCCGCTGAAATGGCCTGAGCCATACGTGACTGACTACATCGAACACGATCAAACGTCAGGCAAAAAAAAACTCTGAGGTACATATCAGCACGCACCACAGTCTCTCCGGTCTTCTTAGCAGCTCCCGCCATCTTATACGGATGGGTCTTGCGAGATCCTACCCATGTGTTCGACGAGCCGGTATCTACCAGCAGTGTGTCTACAAAACGTCCCGTCAGAACATTCACAGCTGCTGAAAGCGATACAACACACATTTTGTGGCAGCGCTGCCGACCGTCACAGTAGCATCAAAGACAACACCAGAGTTGCTGATAGGAGCCACGCCCGAGCGCTTCCCCGACTTTGTATAGTTCGCGTTTTCGATCAGGCTTGCTGCGCGCTGACGGTCGAGATCGACCAGGCTCTTCCCGCCAAGAGCGGCAATTCTCGAGGCTACGGTCAGCACTGAGGGGATACCTTGGTCCTGGCGGCTCGGAGACGCTTCCACAGCCGATATAGTCAAGAGAAGTAAGGACAGGAAGGTGGCAGATGAGAACATGCTTGCGAGAGTGGTGGGAGGAGGGTAGAGTATGCAGCAACGACCCCTCCGGGCCTCCGCTCGCTCATTTGTAGGCTAATTGGGCCGACGCGCTAGACCAGATTTGAGAGAGGGTTCTTCTCATGTCGCGCAAATGTCGTCGGCCCGGCGTTTAAGATGTGGAGTCCTGTGGAGACGTCGCCAACCCCACAAATGAGTCTACGCCAACATGACCCTGCATATACCTCATCTTTATCCGGGAATTGGCTTCTGTGCAAGTGTATGGATGGCACAAATCGGCACAATTGCGCGGGGTTCAGGTTGAAGCAGCTCAGCAGTCTTGAGGCAGTCGATGGTGCAAGTTCAACACGGAAGTGTTTGGTCGTGTTTGCCTACAGCCATACGCCACAAAGCACAAAAACTAGCGACAACAGGCAAAGTAGGCAGCAGACCATAAGGTATGCAGGCGATGTGCAGGTGGTATAAAAAGAGTGTGCAAGATGGTAATCACAAGGTATGCAAGATGTCCCAAAGAGTCAAGAAATGTCCACGGAAAGATAGCGTATGATACTTCATACTTAAAGCGTAAATGTCAAGAAAGTAAAAACGAACTAGTAGTTCGTCTTCGTGTTGGTGGACTGAAAGAATAGAATTAGTATGGCGATTTCAAGTCTGTAACGAATATCTTACAGCGGTCTGAGCGAAGCCGATGCGCTTGTTAGTGGTATCATAAACCGAGTAGAAGCGTTGCCTGCAGATCGAAGTCAGTATTTATCACCCGAAGAACAAGGCGGAATGCGCACAAGAAAGAGAACCCATTAATGAACTCAAACCCGACACCCGTGTCGTCCCCAAAGCTCTGCACCACGAGGTAGATGCTGTTCTTGTCGCCACCGATAGCGCTGTTCAGCGCGCGCGGCCAGATCTGCGCGTCAGGGATCAGGCTGCCAACAATTAGCGCGATTCATCACAAACGGCAATGTGACGCGCACCTGAATGTCTTCGTGCCAATCTTGAAATCTAGGTTCTTCAGCTTGGCGAACTGCGCCGCGGTGATCTTGAGCATGCCAGTGGCCGAATCGACGACGCCGCCCGTGGCCTTCTCGTACTTTGCGAACGCCTTGGCGCTGATCATGACCAGCGTCGTCCCTGCGCGCATCAGCACACGCTTCCTCGCACGCTCGCAAAGCAGAACTCACCTGTGTCGACGATGCCGGCGGACTCCTGCAGGATCTGCTCGCCGCCGTACGAGATCGACTGGTCGATGCCCCAGTACTTCCCTGCGAACGCGTTCTTCGTGACGGGCACGTAGTGCACGGCGCCGACGACCTTGCTCGTGTCGACATCGCCGAACGAGAGCTCGCCGGTGGGGAGCACCCCCGCCGACGGCGCGAAGTAGATGCCGAGCGTCTCCGTCTTGATGGTCTTCTGCTTGTAGAGCTGGTCCATCACGGTGAGCACCGTTTTGTTGCCGTTAGAGAGCGTGCCCCTCGTGAGTTCGACGGGACCCAGTCTAAATAGAAGTCAGCATTCGCCAGCATAGATTGAGGTAGTGCGCACCCGAGAATGCCGTCGATACCAGTGAATCCTTGCGATTCGGTGGAGAAGCCGATGCTGAGGGCCAACATATGAGGTTACAACTAGGCTAATGAGCGATTGTTACGCACAATTGGTTCTTGATGACCAGCCCGTTTCCAAGAGTGACTTGGTCGGTGTACGTATCTCCAGACATCTGGCCTGAGCCATAGCTCATGAACTGGTGCAACGAATTAGATTGCGTCTGAGACGGCAGAAAGAAGAGACGCACAATATACTCCGACTGCCGCTTCGAGGTCGACGTGGGGTGATAAGCCTCGCTATTCTTAGCTCTATAAGATGAATTTCAGTGATTGGCTATGGTCCCACTGCGAATTACACACCCTGCCCAGGTGTTGCTAGAGCCGGTGTCAATGAGGAGGTTATCTGGAGCAGACTTTAGCGATCGAGCATATACTGCTCGCGAAGCACTCACATTCCGTGGCTGGGCTGCCAAAGCCGACCTTGGCCGTGAAGGCCACACCATTGTCCGCTAGCGCCTCAGAAGCAGTCCGCTTGTCGTGGGGCTTTGTCTTGTGGTGCCGGGCGAGGCAGCGCTCCCGGTCGAGGTCAACCAGGGTTTTCTTCCCGAGGTTTAGTTGGGACGCAACCTTCAAGATGGAACTGCCGAGATCACGTTGAATGGGAGATGCATTCGTGACGGAGGCGGTTATGAGAAGTAAAGACAGGAGGGTAGAAGACGAGAACATCTTCTAAAGAGTGTGGGGGTGGGGGAGGGGGGAGTGAAGGGGAAGGGAGAAGACAGAGATGGAAATGATATGTTGGACCATGCTGCTGTTGTACATATGGACAGCGAGTAGCGTGACCGAAGCTTAATAGACCCGCCCCCTCAAAGATCTCAAAGATCGCTTCTTTAAGCGCCCTTCCTTCAGGACGAAACAAGCACTATTGAGTTGTGTGAAACCTTGTTATACCTTAGCTATATCCTGCAGATTTGTGACTATTAACAGCAGGGATTGAGGTGAGGACGCAAGGCCAATGTTTTTAGCTTTCGCCAATCCATACGTAACACAAAACAATTTCCTTCTTTGGCCAGAAGCGTTGAGTCCCGAAATAGTCACCCGTCGGAGCTTTCGCTCTTGTACCCGTTTTCGATGCAGATTCGCATCCCTTCAGCCTGCTTCATACATCTCTCAAAGACACGGCAGCGCTGCTACAAAAAGGGTGCAACCTTTTCGTTCCTTGAAGATTCTTAGTATGATACTTACAAAACGCTGGAGTGAATTTGGCATTGCGGGGGTTGGCATGCCAGCTCCGAGTCGGAAGTGTCAATGTGCCTCAGAGTCTATCACGGTGTGCCTCTCTTTGTGCCTACGTTCACCACTGAAGCGTATTCATGCTTCCCATTATGTGCGCATGCGTGCTCTCGTGTTTGACCTGAATCGGGAATCCACCTGATCATGAACGCCTTCATACAGCTAACTATCCTGCCGAGAAGAACTCGCACCCGAAAATCAACTGTTCCGGTCCGCAACAGTGTTACGAGATACTCAACATGACGCAACCTGCGACTCGGAAGATGCGCGTCATGGTCACCTACTAATCGCCAACGTCAGTGTCTTGCTACAGGTATAGAGTCTCGCCACGAGCATAACATGGACAAACAGCCATCGTATGTTATCCAATCTTTGTCGCTATAGTTCTGCAATTGATGACCAAGCAGTTCCCCGACCATATCGCGAATTTGATTTTGATGGTATTGAACTTACCTCCTCCTAGTCCTTTTTGTGGAGTATCATGACACTCATCTGCGATGCTGTGGCTTTCTCATGCATGCGCTTGGCAACATCTCTACTCATGAATCTTGCGAGGCGGGGCATCTATCAGAAAATAAATCTAGGTAGGCGTTTTCTTATTAGTTCGCCACGATGCCACGTCCCCCTTTTGCTGCTTGACTGGAGGACTTAGTAAGCAATAGAAACACCTATGCACACTAGTCACCGCTTGTGTCAGACCGCTGTAAAATGGCTGGACTGCAAAATACAGCTATATTGCTACTCACAGGCTCGCTTCTGCTCTCATATCACAAATGGGCGTGCCACTTTGATCTCTCACTCTCGCTCCACCTTGATGAACATACCCCGCTTCGATCAAAATCATGTCCGGCCCCATCGCGGTCCAGCTTGCCGCCGCATATGAGGCGCTCTCGAACCTATATAACCTCTCCAAGCTCGCCATTCAATTCAACAAATCTCCCCACTTATCCACCACATCCAACTCACTCTCCCCACCCACCCATCTCAACCACTATGCAATTTTTCAAGTCCACCCTCCTCGTCGCCGTGGCCGTGGCCGCCTCCCTCGTGGCCGCCGCCCCCGCCTCCGAGACCGAATGTCTCAACTACGCTGGCAAGTGCACCTACGACAGCGACTGCTGCTCTAACGAGTGCATCGCCTCTGTGAGTGGCCCTGCCGTGCTGCATTTATTTATTCGCTGACTCTTTTGATAGATTTGTGTTTAGAGTCAGGTCGGCGACCACGCGGCTCAGCTGGATCATTTGCACCTCTGTATGTCTTCACTTTTTATTGTTGTTTCTCGTGCTCACCAGCGATTGCCAGTAACTGCTCAACCACTGCGACCATTATCTTATTCTATATATTCGCATTTGTATCCCTTCTTCGATCAATTACAAAAATCGAGTCTTTCAGAATCTCAAGTTTAATTGCGTGTATACATGGTGAATTACTCCACAAGTGAACGGCCAGCTTTCCTGAATCTCGTAACCTGGCGCCAAGCATGGCGAGCACTTGGAATTGTATGAACTTCTTCTGGAACTCGACGGCGAAGGCAACGATGTAAATTAGCCTGCTGCCATTTGAATCACCGAATGCTCCTCTGTTTATCATCTATAAACCGTATACATTTACGCTCTCGCGAACGTCTTCTCCACCAACAGCTCTGCCCACCGCGAGGTGCTACACATAAGCCTGCAATGCCAGCCTCCAGTCGAAATATGGGCGGCCAAGCGACCATTCGAAATCCAAGGTCACGACATCGAGTACATGCCATGCGCACGGAAGACCGGAGATAGCATGCATTACATATCACCTGGTAATTATTGCAAGATCTAACTACAAACTGAGTGGTGATGGTTCTTGCTGTTCCAACCGGCGAGAACTGGCTCTGCGCATGAGTTCCAGCAAGGCCTCATGCTTCGCAAGTGTTTTCTGACTTATCGTCCAAGGCTTGAGGGCACGCTGCACACCACTAAGTCCGGTCCCGCGCTGGCGAACGTACACCAGCTCTCCCTCTGTTGGAATCGGGAGGTAGCCATCGTAGGCTGGAGTACACTGCACGGGGGTGAGAAGCTTCACAATGCGCAAAGCGAGTGTTTTTTCATGCTCCTCAAGACGCATCAGCGCACGACCTGTGCATAAGTAGGAATCAGTCATAGTTATCAACACGGAATGGGTGCGGCTCACCTGAAAAAGGACGCACCCATTTGTCCTTGTTGCTCGTTTGGTACGCGAAAGGGGTCGACAAGAAAATGCCCTTGCTGACAGTGGTTTCGCCGACAACGTTGCAGAAGATTTGGTAGCGTGAGAAATCGTGCATGAAGACTTGATCCAAACAGTGGATGAAAAGGCGAGGTTTGCTACTGCGGATCCAGTGGCCTTCCCTTTGGGAGAGCCAATCCAGGTTAGCCTTATCGAGCAGTCCGTTGTGGAATAACATATCCAGAATGGCTGGGCTAAGCGGCGGCGAGAGTGTGAGGAGCGGTAGTGACCATGGTAGGCCGTTTGGTAGGGTTAGGTCGCGACCACCGGAAAATCCGTGGGGATCTGCTCCATGCGTAATGCGAAAGCGTATCTCGCTTGCTCGAGGGGCCAGCTTAACCGGCATATGGTAGTACAAGAAGCCTCTCGTAGCCTCTGGGAACCTATTGAGGTATACATAGCTGAGACTGATTGTGTGCGAGTGAGTCGATGACACTAATAAGCGGAATTGGGGTCGTAATAGATCGGAGAGGTCGACGAAGTCCGCTTCGGTCAGTTGAGCAGGGTCAAGAGTACGTATAGATTGCTTGGGATGATGCGGTTTCCGGACATGGTCCTGTGGTTGTTTTGTAGCTTGCTACGCCATCGACCGCGTCTCAGCATTCATATTAGCAGAATGACGTGTTCAAGCTGCTCACCAAATGTCGTCGTTTGACATCCAACGCCTCAGCGTTGGTGCTGTAACTCCGCCAGCATAAACCGAGACGCAACTGGCATGTCGGAACGCAAACACGCGAAGTTACTCGTAGAACTAATGGCCTCAGAGATCCGAGGCCCAGTGGGGCCATCCCGTCACAAAAGAGTCAACAAGAATGAAGCACTTTTGAGGGATAATGGGCTATAATGGGTCTGTGATCGTTTGGGCAGTGACAGACAGTCGGCGCTTATTCAAGTCAGGAGTCAATACAAGACGATTAGCACGTGATATTGTGGCGTTTATGGGCACTGGGCCAGCCCTGCCAGGGGCATGTTCAAGTCATGATCTCAGCGAGTAGCTGAGAATAAAAGAAATTTGGTTCAAATAGCAATCGGCTGTGGTCTCCCGCACATAGATGCTTCTCCCTCAAGCTCAAGTGTGCGTGAAGACCAGTATCAATGCAGCCTCTATTCATTGCCAGCACGATGAAAGTCCAGTTTTCAGGCTTTGAATGCAAGCCGCACGGACATGAGCTTCACAACGACTTCCATGCGGTACTTGAAAATCTTTACCCGGCTTTCATCAGGCTAGAAATCATTTTAAATCATAGCGAGTAGCATCAATGATCTGACCATGTCCAGGACGACAAAAAAGCGGCAGGTCTCCAGGTGATGCGTGGCATTTATTCAACTATTCAGTTAGAAATCGAGGTAGTATATGTAGTGGTGGCAAAGCCAACCTGGGAGTTGGTGCTATCAAAGACGGTGTAGAAGCGCTCGCTGAACTCCCGATTAGCACTGGCGAGGAAGTCAAGGATAAGCGACGTACAGGAACACATAGCCGTTGATGAAATCGAGGCCGGAGCCGCTGCTGGACCCAAGGTCGGACACGATGAGGTAGATGCTGCCACTTTCGCCCCCAATCTGGCTGTTCAGGCTACGGGGCCAGATCTGTGCGTTGGCACTCAGTGTGAAAGTGGTGCCGCCGATCACGATGTCCAGGTCAGAAAGCGCCGAGAACTGCTCTGAGGTGATCTTCAGGAGCCCAGTGGCGGAGTCGAGAATGCCGCCAGTAGCTGCCTGGTACCTAAAATACGCGTCGCTGGCCAAGAGGAGGAAGGTCGTGCCGGTGTCGACAATACCGGCGGTGCTATCCAGAATAATGCTGCCGCCGTAGGAGATAGACTGGTCAATGCCCCAGTACTCGCTGGCGGGGCCGATGCTAGTGATGGGGGTGTATGTGATGTCGCCCGTGCATTGGGAGCAGTCGGTGGCACCAAAGTCAAGAGTGCCAGTGGCGCCGGACTCGGCAGCTGGGAAGTAGTAGATACCGATGATCTCAGTGCTGATCGTTCCGGCAGAGTACAGGTTATTGCTGACGGTGGGGACTGTGTCCGTGTTGGAGACTGTGCCGGAAGTCAAGCCAACAGGACCGATGCCCAGAATGCCGTCAATACCGATGATGCCATTGCTAGTCGAAGCGACACCAATGGACTGCTGGGTGATCACAAGATCATCGGAAAGAGTCACAACGTCGGTGTATTCTTCACCGCTGAAAAAGCCACTGCCGTATGAGACAGAAACGGCGTTTCCGGTGTCCGAGGAGGTGCTGGTGGGAGTGTATCCCTTGTCGGCGCCAATCCAGGTGTTGGATGAGCCGGTATCGATCACCAGGGTGTCTGGTTTGACGCTGGTAAGCCAAATATAATTAAGGAGTCAATGCACACTAACACTGTGTGGGGGGGCTGCCAACGCCGACCGAGGCTGTGTAAGTGACTACGGCGTTGTCAATGCTGACGGTCGATCGCTTGGCATTTCCCGACTGCGCATTCTGGCGCAAGGCAGCAGCACGGGCACGGTCGTGCTCCGCAATGTTCTGAGAGCCCGTGGCGTTGACCTTGGCGGCGAACGCGAGGGAGAATTTTCCAGTGTTGCGTTGGATGGGGGAAGCAGCGACAGAGGAGACGGCCACGAGAGCGAAGGACAGGAGTGCTGATGAGGGAAACATCTTGAATGAGCGCGGGTGACTGTCTGGGATGGTGGTAAGGGGAGGAGGTCCGATGAAAGGAGGGCGGGGCCCAATGGAGTGATGAATAAAACATCGGATGAGCTCAGGCTTTATACAATCTGTCTTTTGAACGAATTATACTCTTCGAACGAATAATGTGACACTCATTCATCTTCACTACATGAATGATAGTGCGGTTTGCAAAAGAGGTTGAACTTGCTGTCCAATTGCTGTCACTCATTAAACTGCAACGAGGTTCAAGCGAGGTTCAAGCTCGAGACTAGTCAAGCTAGTCAAGTGCTTAATCAAGCATCGTCAAGCGCGTCAAGACCAAAACCAGTTCTGTGGAAAGTCGAGCATTCCGGATCCGATTTTGAGATTCCCTTTCTTTTTTCGGACAGTCGGACTTTCCATACCGACGGCCCGTTGATTCCACTCACTCGATTTCTGACTGTCCTTCGCCACCCAGAACTATGTTGAGACCTAAGGACGTGGAGTAGAAGAACAACCAGTGAAGATTACGCGGGATTAATACCGATTGGATATACGATGGCTATTTGTCCGTGTTATGTTCGTGGCGAGACTCTATACCCCAACAAACTGATTTCATGCTGAAAGTTTCAGTAACTCTTAGTGCCGATTACTTGCATCCTTGTCCAAGATGCAGCCTCTCTCGGTCAGCTCAGGTTTTATATGAAGGGTTGCCTCTATCCAGCTAATTAGTAACTGGCACGTGACACAACGATCGAGCAAACTTTCATTGTTTCAGGGAGTCGTGTGTCGTGTGTCTGTCAATTTCATTTTGACCTCATTTTACATCTGCTTCCACATCGTCCAAAAGGCAGAACGCGAATTCACTTATCCAGACCCCTGTATCTCAAATCAGCTCGGTCATGTCGGCCACAGTGTCACCAACGGAGCAAGAAGTCGTGCAAGTCATACGTCGCGTCCAAAACACGCAGGGATTGCAAACAGGCATCCCAAAGATTCACGAGTACATCAAGGAGACCCAACCGACTTGGATTCTCAGCGTAAAGAGGCTGCGCGACATCCGGAGGAAACACAACCTGGTTCCCTCCGACACCAACAATGACACGCCGTCTGCGAACCTACTGGTTTCCGCAGGTGCTGGTCCCATGAAGAAGCTCCGCCTCGAGTACATGCTCGCCCGCGACGGGCCGACGGTCGAGTTCTTCCAGGACATCCCTGCCGAATATTGCACACCAAATGCCCCGCGGGAGACCACGTCGAAGTTCATCACCGACCTCATGGAGATCGCCGATGTCGAAGCCTTGAAGGCGTGGAACTCGACTTGCCTATTTTGTCAAAAACTGCGAGCAAAAGCTCTGTTCACTGTCCCAGCTGCGACATTGACTGCGGAAAAACCCATTGTGCTGGTGACTGCAATACCGCTGTGCAGCATGTCAAGCGCGTGTGCCCGCCAAGCGTACGCGCTCGTGCAATCCGCAATGCTGGATCCCAATGGCCCAATGCAAGAGGAGGGCGCTTCCGTTTATCAGATGCCTTGAACTAAGGTGTGCATCATCTGAATTTGTTTATAACGTCGTTGACGAAAGTGCCACACACAGCAAGGAGATTGGATCAAGCCTTACTCAGCAAGCCTCATTTACGTGACTACGTCGAGACCCCGAGCTATGGGGATGATCTTACCTACTCGAGTGTACGTGCGATCCAACTGGAGATCTCAATCGCTCAAGAGCGGTCGTGCAATCGAAACAAAATATGCAATAAATTCACAAAATGCGCCGATTCATACAACAGTGACAATGCAATAAAGTTATGGAATATATGCCCCTCTAGTTAGAGGTCGAAGTGGTATATTGAGTGGTGGCGAATCCAACTTGGGAGTTGGTGGTATCGAAAACGGAGTAGAAGCGCTCGCTGGAAGGTTAATTAGCGATAGCAGCGGATTCGACAGCAAGCAGACGTACAGGAACGCGTAGCCGTTAATGAAATCGAGGCCGGAGCCGCTGTTGGACCCAATGTCGGAGGCGACGAGGTAGATGCTGCCGCTTTCGCCCCCAATCTGGCTGTTCAAGCTACGCGGCCAGATCTGTGCGTTGGCGCTGAGTGTGAAAGTGGTGCCGCCAATGCTGAAGTCCAAGTCGGAGAGCGAGGAGTACTGGCTCGAGGTGATCTTCAGGAGACCCGTGGTGGAGTCGAGGGTGCCGCCGGTGGCCTTCTCGTACTTGGAGAACGCGTCGCTGGCCAAGAGGAGGAGGGTTGTGCCAGTGTCGACAATACCGGCGGTGCTATCCAAAATAGTGCTGCCACCGTAGGAGATGGACTGGTCGATGCCCCAGTATTGGCTAGCGGGGCTGGTGCTGGTGATGGGAGTGTAAGTGATGTCGCCCGTGTACTGGGAGCTGTCGGTGGCACCAAAGTCGAGAGTGCCAGTGGCGTCGGACTCGGCAGCGGGGACGTAGTAGATACCGATGACCTCAGTGCTGATCGTCCCGGCAGAGTACAGGTTGTCAGTGACTGTGGGGACACTGTCCGCTCCATTGACCGTGCTGGAAGTCAGAGCAACGGGGCCAATGCTATGGTATGGTTAGCGAGGATAGAGGTGCGTGATGAAACGCGATTACTTACCCAAGAATGCCATCAACACCGCTGAAGCCAGTGGCGGATGAAGCGACACCAATGGACTGCTTGGTGATCACAAGATCATCGGAAAGAGTCACGGTGTCGGTGTATTCTTCACCGCTGAACTTGCCGCTACCATATGAGACAGACACGGTGTTTCCGGTGTCCGAGGATGTGCTGGTGGGGGTGTACTTCTTGTCGGCGCCAACCCAGGTGTTAGATGAGCCGGTATCAATCAACAGGGTGTCTATTCGAGCAACAATAAACCAAAGAGAGTAGAATGTCAACTAATCGTGCACTCACATTGGGTGGCAGGGCTGCCAACGCCGACCGAGGCTGTGTAAGTGACTGCAGTGTTGTCAACGCTGACAGTCGATCGCTTGGCATTTCCCGATTGCGCATTCTGGCGCAAGGCAGCAGCACGGGCACGGTCGTGCTCCGCAATGTTCTGGGAGCCCGTGGCGTTGACCTTGGCGGCGAACGCGAGGGAGAACTTGCCAGTGTCGCGCTGGATGGGGGAAGCAGCGACAGAGGAGATCGCCACGAGAGCGAGGGACAGGAGTGCTGATGAGGGGAACATCTTGATTGAGAGCGGTCAACTGTCTGGCAAGGAGAGGAGGTCCGTTGGATGGAAGACAAGGCCGAGTGGAGTGATGAATAAAACATCGGATGAGCTCAGGCTTTATACAATCGCTGGCTTGAAGAGACCATGTGTGTTGAACAAATGATGTGATACTTACTCATGTTCATCGCCGCTCAGTCTTGTGAAAGAAGCTGTATGGCTCGTCAACATCGTGATACCGTGTCAACCCTAAATTCTAAAATTGGGCCTGATCGCGCCTGACAGCGACGCAAGACATCAATTGCGTAGTTACTTGCTCTTACCGCGGGTAACTGAATAGGATTACAGGACCGAGTTAATAGAGATTTTCTAGATCAAGTGATTAATTACATACCCGAGAGACGCGTCAATTCATTCAAGGTGGGTCGAACCGGTGCTGTGAAGCTCTATCCGTCCCACAGCAGGAATGTCCCCAGTGGACCCTAGTAGACCTGGAATGTACAGCTCATCAACTGTCGCTAAGACGCCGGTCCGTAGATGCGACTCGAAGTCCAATTTGATTGCTCCACCGCAACAAGGGTGCCTCGGTGTTGTCATCTGCGTCCGCGCGTTCGACTTTCCGAATCTTCGTTAGTGTCCCAGGTAGTAGCATTGCTGCAAGGATATTTACTTTAGTATCGAGATTTAATGTGAGTGTTCAGCCTTGCCAATATCTGATATAAACCTAATTCCTCGTATCCGATGTTTGCTTATTGGACAAATACACGGCCAGAAGCGTCAATAGTGGGCCGCATGGAAGTGGGGACATACCATACTAGAGCATATTTGCAAGCTGCTCGTGACGTCGCAAAAAGGAAATTTTTGGTGATCGGAGGCCGCTCATTGGCTCAGGAGCCGGGCGCCTAAATTTGCAAATATGCAACCTTTAGATCGTCCCGGGATAGGACCCCCGATAACCCCCTATGAGCTGGTAGGTGGAGTCCGGGGAAATTTTTTGAGATTTGAGGTCAAGTCTGAGGCAATCCGGGGAATTTGGAGCCCTTTTTTCCAGGTATGTCTGATCAGAATCCGGAGAGATTTTGGCCAGAAAGAAAAGTCTATGGCAGAATCCGGGGGAAAATTGGGGCGAGCTCCAAGTCAGACCTGGTTGTCTGGGCGGAAAACGTGGTTTTCGGCGCCTTTATTCGGCTAACTATGAGGCGGAATCCGGGGAATTTTTGCATCAGTTGACCAACTATGGTGCTCAATCCAGGGTATTTTTGAGCCTGGAAGGCAAAATTAATCCGGGGATTTCTAAATTTGGCCACCTACCACCTCATTTAGCATTATCGGGGGTCCTCCCGGGATACGCTGGCGGAGTTTCGGCGGACTCGGCAGGAACAGCGCGAGGGAAAAACACCGAGTTTTGACAGCGCCGACCCCAGAAACGTGTGACAACCCTAATGCAGTCCGTTCTCCTCCTCCACCCTCTGCGCATCCTCTTTTCTGCAATATGTAGCCTACCCACACCCCCCGTAACAGCTATTAATCAAACGCCCTGTCTTCCCTCGTACGCGCAACTGGTCTTGGGTCGGAATAACTGCTGGAGCGGGTCCGAACGCGGCCGTCGCGTAACTGTATGTATCCATTTCAATCACACTAACACTACACACTAACCGTCGCGTATGGATCTTCGCAGCCTACGCAAGCTCATGTCGGGCTGCTCGGCGTATCTCGCGAAAAATAAGCTGCTTATTCGCTCACAAGATACGCTGTTTTCAACGCGCCACCCCTGCCAGCAGCCTCAACTCCGTATCCCATGAACGTATCACATTTCGAGCGTTCATGGGATACGGGGACTTAGGTGAGTAATGATTAACTACATAATATCTCCCGACTAATCAGTTCTGTGCAGAACGTCTAGGTTTCGTCTAGGTTCCGTCGTGCCGCCCCTTCTCCATCGACATTCCATCAAACTATCACCACCTGCCCACCACCACCTGCCCGCTGCCCAACCCCTGCGTGCTCTGAAAATGCACAGGGGTTGTTGCTCGACGTTTGCGCTGCGCTGGAAGCGCTACACTTCCCGCAGACACCCCCGCGCACTCGCCATTGTGCCGCCGCCTCTCTCCTCCCGATCACATCGACCTGCAACACCTTCTGGCCACCTGTCAGCCTCCTCGCGCTGTCAAAACGCGCGAGGGATTTATTCCAGCATTTTCACGGCGCCGCGTGCGTCGTGAGCAGCTTGCCATTGAGAAGGCCGCAAAACAGCGCCTGGGCGTGGACAGCTATCCTGCGCATCCGCAACATGTTCGAGGACGCGCACTCGCTCTACCTTGTGCTCAAGTACGTCCCCAGCGGCAAACTCTTTGACTTCCTCGTCAACCAAGGGCGCCTCCCCCCGTGCGAGGCGGTCGTGTTCTTCCACCAAATCCTTGCCGCGCTCGCGTACGCGCACGTGTTCCGCATCATCACTCCTCATCGTATCGCTCGTGCTGCTGCACATCAAGATTGCCAACGGGGGCATGACCGCATTCGCGCCACCCGCACTCCAGCTCGAGACCTGTGGTTCCCCGCACTACGCATTGCCCGAGATCGTAAACGGCGACCGCTCACAGGCCGCCTGCCCTTTGACGACAAGGACGTGCACGCGCTGCTGCTCAAGGTCAAGGCGGGCCGCTACAACATCCCCGTATACATCGGCCCTGCCGCGTGCAACCTGTTCGCGTGCACACTCATCGTCAATCCTTTCCGCAGAGGATGTGTGGTCAAACGCACTGGCCGTGTACGACCGCGAGCGCCCCGCTGCCCATTGCGCTTGCGCCCAGCAACAGCCCCGCTGCAGTGCAGCCAACACCCTTGCGGAGCTTGCAGCGCTGGGCCACTTCCTCAAGGGCTCCATGTCCGTGCTCAGCATGCAACGCTTCGGCACGACGTATCAGCACATCGAGCACCACGACCAGTTTGCCGCCGCCGTGCCCAACAGCGAAGTGATGGCACACATCAGGTGCCTGTCTCGAGCTCAAAGAGCACACCGTCGTCGCATCTACTCCGCCTCTCAGTCTGTGGACCTGCATGCCACGCACGCAGCTGTGCGTGGGTGCCGCATGTCATGTTTACCATATAAAATATTGCTATTACCTATTCGCCCTCACCTTTGTACTTTCGCTTCCCATTCATAGGTCATGGTCCTAATTAGAATGTCAGCTACATCTTTACACTTGACCGCCACCATCTCTGCCTCTGCGAGGTGTAAACTAGCTCACATCAGCCTTACATTGATACTCATGTCTGTCGAAACAAATAATGTATGTCTTAGCCTCATAACTGCTACACTGGTAGGGCTAATATTAAAAATTAGATTAAAGGGGCTGACGAGAGGGAGGTATGTCGGCAATTGTAGCTTGCTGGCAATTCAAAGCTGATGCATCCGTATAGGTCTCAGACGAAGAGCTCAAACTGCACCAGGAGGACATGGACTCCATTCAAGAGAGGCTTGAGGGTCTTATGCATGACCATCTTGGCGAATTCCCTGTAGATGATGAGTCACCCATTGCAGTGCATGCTGCCGAGATTGCTCGGTCTCATATCACAGATGGGACCCGGAAGGGGCATCAACGGTGAGTATATTCTGATTAATGGCATTTACAAGGATCTTACTATGCAACAGTGTAATCATGGCTTACCTTGCTTATCATCTTAAGCGTGATCCAAGCTGGGATCCAATGGCTGTGACTGGGAATACTCCTAAAGATATTCGAGAGTTCATCCTGCAGAAATGTGGGAGGAGCTCCGATGGGTACGAAGGGAGGAAGGTGAGCTAGTTCTATAGACTATCTTCTCACTTACTGATACTGTTTAGTATTCCACTGCAGTTGCCACTCGAGCTGCTCTCACTCTCTGGTATCGAAGCATCAGGCCTGATGAGAGCTCTATCGATTGGCACCATGACCGAAATTCAGGGACCTGGTAAGCATACTCTTCAGTTTCTTATGCTTGATGCTAACTCGCTATATTTGGTTAAATAGCCGTGGGTTGCCCACTCGATCTCGGCTTGTCTCTGAGTTTATGGTTGGCCTGGAGAAGACCAAGGCTAAGGCAGGTGAGGTCTCCAAGTCTGCACGAGCCCTCAGCCGAGAGGACATGCACCGACTGCATGACTTGTGCCTCGACCCGAAGCTGACAGCTGCGGAGCAGCGCAAGGGTGTTGTTCGATATGTGGGTTATTTTAACATCTTTAATATCCCACTGGCTAATTTGATGCCAAGGCTGTATACTTGATGGCATTTTTGATGATGCTTCGCATTGAAGAGGCACTGTCCCTCGAGTTCAGTAGCATTAACAAGATACCTGGCAAGCGTGAGCTGATTTCTGTTCTGGTGCATTCCTAAACTCACATTTTAACACCAGGTACCTATTTCGATGTCAGACTTGTCACACGCAAGTCTGCTCAGACTGGAGTTCCCCATGTCTGGCGTCTTTGGTCAAACGATGGTGATCCTAAGATGTGCCCTATTCGAGCATTCATTCGCCTATCTATGGTGTATGGACCTGAGGATCGCATAGGCCCACTCTTTCTCAAGCTCAACCAGTTTGGGGCAGTCACCTCCGAGTCTATGGTTGGTAGATCTATTTTCAAAATCCATTAACACCATTTAACTCTATGACACAGACTAATCCAGTCCTCAGCCGCGCACTTGCTGATGACCTGCAAGCCCTTGGATATGCTGACTGGTCGCTGTTTGGGACACACTCCTTCCGTAGGGGTGGTTGTCAGTACCGCATCCATGTTATGAAATGGTCAGTGGACATGGTTGCAGCATGGGGAGGATGGTCACAGATTGAGGCCATCACCATGTTCCGATACTTCTATTCACCTCAGGACAACCACGAGTTCATGATAGAGTATGATAACAACTGAAAGAGGATGAAGGGGAGCAGGGAATAGTGCACTTGTAATGTATGATTCTAGGTATTGGAAATATGCAAACCAGACTTAATTTGTGACTATAATATGTGTTTACTAGTTCAAATACTGCTCCTTGCCCAAAGCCCTCCAAATCTCCCAATCATTCATTCCATTCCAGGCTGCTTGCCAGAGAAGCTGAGAAAACTGTCCATCTGCAGTGTGGTATTTGAGTTGTTGACACTCCTCAGCAAGGTCACGCTGCATGGGACTGATTGCAGCAACCAGACGGTTCAGTGCACGCAACCGCTCAACAGGCTTCTTGCTTGGTCTCGAACGCTGGGCCAGCTCCGAATCAGGGATGGTAAAGAAAGCGTAAAACTTTTCTTCATCACCCCCAAAATGCTCTTCCAGCTGGGTCGAAAGCCTCTCCCGACGAGAAACGACCATCTTCATGCTCTCCCAAAGCTCATGTGACTTCTGCTTCTTCCCATCCACCACTCCAGGACCATAGCGTTTACGGAAATCTGCGACTCGACCTGATTTAAACTGCTGGATGGCCTCACGTATCCCATTGACTTGCTGGAGAGATTTGATCTCCTCTTGGATGTTGCTCAGTAGAGCCGCATCCCCAGAAAGTGCCTGAGAAGTTGAGGGAGCCAGAGTAGTACCAGAGTTTGAGTTTGGAAGAGGCAGAGATGTCTGCATGATAGCCGGAGGATAATAAAATTGCCAAGATGGAACAGGAACAAGATTGACAGGAGCGGGAGCGGGAGCACTGAGGATAGCAGCCGGAATTGAAGTAGCAGCAGCAGTCGAAGCAGCAGCAGTTGATTCCGGGGTGGGAAGTTGCTATGGGAGATAATATCAATAAATCACAGTAATTGTTGAGCAGCATACAGTACAGTACCTGAACAGGGTGCATAAAAGTCCTCTGAATCTGCTGCAGCTGAGACTGAGCAGACAGAGAACCATCTTGAGCTGCTCGGATGAGCAAAGCAACTGCCTCATTGGACATATCAGTCACAGGCGCGTTGGACAGTGTCGGACTGATGTGGATCCGATTCATCAGGTGTTCAATCTCTTGCTGCATTGCCTGTGGTATGGCGCCCGCCGAGTCTGGCAATAATTAATTAGCCTCGCGTGCAGCTGCTAAAGAAAGTTCATACCTTTGTCGAGCACAAATTGACCCCCCGCCTTGACAGTTTGACTCCACTCTTCGCCAAGCAACCGGAAATCATCCCACTGTCGCGAGCGAATGCTATCATCAACAGTCGCCGCGCCGGCAACAGGCTCCTGCTTCGGGGCCTTGCGATCGACCCCATAATGCTCTGCCAGCCTCTCCCTAAGTTCCTCAACCTTCCCGGACTTCACCAACCTTCCCGCCGAGTTTTTCCCAAGCGCGTCATTAGCCCGCCCGATCCAGAACTTCAAGAGCTTGCCGGTGGCCGAGTTGAGCGTGTCCGCGGTGATATCTGCCGGTTTGAGACTGTTCGCGGGGATATCCGCAGGAACGACCGAGTTTGACATCGCGAGAAGTGCCAGCACAAAGGGAGCGTACGAAAATGGCAAGTAGCCGCCGGTTGCCGAGACTTGCAGTTCGAATTTTGAGTTCGAATTTTGATGCACGCGAGCGAGAATTGGGCGCGCAAGCACGTAAGGTACGTAAAATGAATGCAATTAGCACGGTTGACACGATCGGCGGTGGTGGTAAGGAGCAAGGGGACGCGCTCGCACGCGTCGCGCGCGCGAGCATGCCAGCCGCCACCGCCGCCACCGCCGTCGCGTCCAACCAACCGTCACGCGAACGTGATACTGTGACGCGGACGCTGGCGTCCGGGGTCCTCGACACGAGCGACAGCAAACGACGGAACGAGCGACGACCCCCTGTATCCCGCGGGATACGCGGCAGCGCTCGGCCGGAACGCGAACCGAAGCGCGCACCCAAATCGGTGCACCGCCACAGTATCCCGTGGCGACTAAGCTCTACTCGCTGAGTTTCATCTGAACCTCGCCATCACTGATTGGTCATGTGATTCCGGATTAGACCTCCCCTACACGCGCATTCTCAGATAAGAGCTCGCTTCGGTAAGAGTCATACGAGCATGGTTTGCGGGCGTTGATATAGCCATGCTGCACCCTAAATAAATGGATTATAAGTCAACCTTCCGGCGCACAGTACGGCACCCACATTTTCCCGATCGCAAGCTTAAGGAGGCGATCACCAAGAGCTGTTGCAATTCGTGTTAGATATATTCTGTATTACCCCGGAATAATGTGATTTATCATATGTTTATTCATTAAAATATCGTGGCGCATACGACACCACGCGCGCGACGGTCCAACACGACCGTAAACGACCGTGTGGTTTGAGCGTTGAGCATCAAAACCATTGAGAAGCAACTTCGCCTAACTTCCGAAGATCGGCGCCATGCTCGAGCTCCTCCTCCCCGCGCTTTACTGCGTGTAAATCAGCAACTGAAGATTATTGGATGACTTACTTGCACTGACACGCCATTCTTGACCCACGCAAGCGGATCTCAGCTTCTGCTTCGACGATGGTAGATACCACATGCTCTTCTGGTCACCCTGATTGTGGGAAAGGATATGACCCGCCTGCATTCATTATCGTCAATGGCTCGTACCTAGCGGATGCGATCAGTGCGAAGTGTGACGGCGACCACAACTCTTGCAGCACATCATGTATCCCTTGTACTGTGGTTGAATCTCCAGCAAGCAGGCGTATGCCAAACGTTGATGGTATTCAACTATAATAAAACAGGTGACAAATAAACAGCGATTATCTGTCATAGCCGGGGGTGAATTCGTTATCGTCGTGTATCAGTTCGTATCTCCGAAAGAGGGGTGTCATTATAGTGCGCAGGGGCAGGCCGAGAAATCGGATGCGTCGGATTTGCGGTATGGGACGTTGTGCGTCGATGCGAAGCAATAGGCGCCAATGGCGCAGGGATCGATAACCGTGTAGGTGCATGAGTGAATGGACTGCGTTTTGGACGAGGACCAGCTGAAGAAGCTGTCTGAAGCGCAGGGGTATGTCGCCTTTCTCTGCTCGGAGGTTGAGCATTGCGGCGTTGGGCAGCGAGATACAGGCTCATCGGGTCGAAGGTATCCCCGTTGGCTGGCCTACCCATATGTTGCGGAAGGGAAGGGGTTGCTGCACCTGAGGGTACAGAAGCAGTAAGACGCTGAGAAGCGCGGTGAGCTGCCGACTGTCGCACACGCGAGGAGCCAGACACGCGGCGGTCAGTGGGTTCAGGGAGTGGGGCATGCTGTTGAACTGTACGCTGCTGTACAATCAAAGGTAATGTCTGCTGCCGTCGTGGTTGCGTATGTACTGGGGGTATGGCATCGGCTGGCAACTCGTGTTGTTGTCGAGTTTTCTGTGGGCCGGAGGTCCGCGGACGGGCGTCGTCGATACCAGTAACTCCTGGCAGGTGTCCTGGCTCCGGCGATCTCATCAACACCCTGCCAGGGTTGTTGCCAGACGTGACAACAACACTTGACGGGACTTGTCCCATTCCCACATTCTTTACTTGTATATTCCCCGAGGTATGAGTTGACTCTGAGGGGGCGAGATCAGTCAATGAGGTGTGGGGGAAGACCCTCGCCAATAGACTGTCCGAACGCTCAACAGCGGGTGTAGATGCGTTGTTTCTGAGATCCTTGCGCAGCAGCGGCGAGGCTGGAAGTGGCCCGAGTACATCAGCGTCAATTGGACCTGATGTAAGCGCTCTAGCTTCCTCGGCGTTGCGGATGCGGTAGGTCTGGATGATTGAAGGGGGTGGCGCGTCGTCATACTCATATCCATGTGGGAGGAGGGAAGCTGTTGGTCGTTCTGGCTCGTCAGAATCAGGGCCCGACTGCGATAGGCGATTATACACGCCCCGCCACCACGACGAGCGTGGTCTGCTCGCGCCATCTTCTGAAGAGTGGCGAGTGTTGTTGCCGCCAGCTCGTCTTCTTCCCAACTCTTTCTCGATGGCCTCGCCCAGTCCGTCGCTCTTGTCTTTCTCCCTCCTACTTGCATATGCCAGGCCGTACCCGTAGTCATCCCCAATCCCTAACCACTGCCTCTCCCCGCCGACATCTACATTCACCTCTCTGAGCACCTGGACTTCCATCGGGGGCTTCTCTTGCATAAGTCCATATTCCAGAGTAGGTAAAGTGGCCACGGGACGAGGGCGCTCTTGTCCAAAAGTGTCCTCAAAAACAGCGGCTCTCCGAGCGATGATGTCCACGCGGGCCTCTCGGCCTTTCATTCGGTCGACAAGATACACGCAACCAGCACCTATCTCACGGAAGGTCTCGCGGAAGTCAAATGCATGGCCCAAAGATCGGAGACGCGGGGTCCTGAGGTGAACATCGGGTAATATATACGGCCTGTATGTGAAGGCCCGTAGATGTAAGAAGGCAAACAGCCTGTGGAGCTTCACATGAGAACCGATAGTTTTGATTAGGAGGGTGTGAGCGTACATCATTTCGAAACATTCCAGAATTGCGCTGATTCCGGTGTTGACGTCTTCCGCCGTCATGTACAGTGACTGAGCGTAATTAGGTTAAACTTCGCATCCCACAGAGCTAGAATAAGATACATACCGCCTTAACAACTCCAAATGAACTCAGGAGGGAAAGGAGTGTAGATTGCCAAAATGTCAGGAAAACTTGAATAGGAAACTGCATGAGCCTACAAAGGCGATGTTGATGAGATGGAGTGGAACGCACCGACGGCCTTGATGGCAAATAGCTTGAGCAGTGGTTTGTGTGGTGCGAGGTGTCCCGAAATGGTCACATACATCTGAATCAGGCAATACATGGCAACTGAGACAGACACAGTGACAACAATTTCTATCTGTAAACATCTTAATGGCAGCTTCGAATTGGCATGTCATTCTACTCACATAGACATAGCCCCATACTGGTGACCAGGAGGACTCGCAATACCACCCTATATAGTTGAGAATAACCGCTGCAAGCGTGGTCCTGCAGCGAAAATAAGCTTGATGATGAACACTAATGGGATAGGACGTACGTGGGTCTGACGACACAGTATTGAAGTACCCCCCACTTCATCATCTGCAAGAAGTAAAGCCCGTCGGCGGGCTTCTTCTTCACCCAGCCCAGAGGGAGCATCCACTTCCGCACAGGCTTCCCAGCTTTGACAGCTTCGCGGTCGGCATGTTGCGAGATTCCGACGGCGCGGAATATGATCTTCTGCTCATCAGGATTGGGGGAGAGGTAGTTGAGGAGGAGATAGAAGAAAGAAGTGAGCACGGTCGATTCGTAGCCGTCGCGAATGAGCAAGAGTGCAGTCGAGTGATCCTATGTCTAATTCAGCAGCAGGCTCAAAACACAAATCCCAAAAAACATACCCAGAACAAATACGACGCGAAGCTGACGACGGCGTAGATGGGAACCATGAAGAGAATGCGGACGATGTCTAGAAGGTTATCAGCAACCATGCATTGACCAAGATAGGTTGAGCTTACATCGCTGTTCGCGCTTCTGTATCATCATGCATGAGCAGGTCGCCCAAATGCCATTTTATTAGAACTTACATTGGTATACCACTGGAGGTGTTTGTTCACAAGCCAAAACGAAGTGATGCAGGCCACAATCATGAACACCCCGGACACGATCCAGCCAACCTAGAACAGCACATCCGTTCACCCATATACTATCAAGAAATCAGAGTCACAGAAACGTACATCGTGAGCTGGATTGAATAATTAGTAACAGCAAGTGATGAATGGGTCTCGAGATATCGGACCTTGAATGACGAGATGTCCATCTTGAATGAGAGGTGGGCCTTGCTGCGCGGCCTTGGGCGCAAAACATGTCGCGTTTGATACCATAACAAAATACAACAGAGAGATCGAATAAAGATAAGGTGAGATAGAGGAGAAGAGAGTACAACAAGTACAAGTGGGTCGTCAAAGAATCGTAAAGTCGTTAGTGGTGCAAGTTGGGTATTTCTGTAGGCTATATATAGAGAGCAGTCCGATACAGCCGGCCAGCGAGCGCGAAGCAGGCGTCGGGGGCGTCGGAAGACTTGGAGCCTCGAGCCTCGAGGTAGCTCGAGGTCGTTGTCTGGGAAGAGGTGCGGGCTCAATAAATAACGAGCGGCGCGCCCTTCCGGGCCTGAGGCAATATTGCTCATCATCAGGTGCGTCTGTGCATCATTGTTAATCGGGCCTCGGCCCCGTAATGCCACTGCTATCGAGACTTCACGATCATACATTACATTAGAGCGGAGATAGAGGTACATCTCTACTTTCATCCTCAAACTGCGTCACCAATGTGCCGATATGGGGCAGTACCTCCACCGCAAACTCGTCGCCGTGCTGCAGATACTCCTGTGGCTTCATCATCCCACCCACACCCGCCGGCGTGCCCGTGAGGATGATGGTTCCGGGACGCAGGGTCGTCCCTTGCGAGAGGAAGCTCACGATCTTGCTCACGGAGAAGATCAGGTCGCTGGAGGCTGGGTCAGCATGCGATCTGGAGGCATAAATTTATATGCACTAACTCGAGCCCGCTGTTCTGCATGACCTTGCCATTTTTTATTCCTCGCATACGCAACTTCGATACGTCCGGCACCAGGCTTGTCGAGACGATACAAGGTCCTGGCGCACAGTCAGTAGAGTTCGTATCAAGAACCACCTGCCGCGCTTACCTATCGGACAAGAGCCATCGAAGCCCTTCGAGAAACACCACTGACTCTGAGCAAACTGACTGTACCGGTTCGAGACATCATTTGAAGCTGTATAACCAAGCACATAGCTCAGCGCATCTTTCTCGGACACGTCCTTCGCCGTCTTGCCGATTACGACGCAAAGCTCCGCCTCGTAGTCGGTGCTGTTGTTGGAAAGTTGAGACCTTGGAATGATAGTTGGGGCTGGGTAAGGATCCGCGAGGGATGTTTCAGGTTTTCTGGTCATTCCAAATGTCTGATCAGAGTCTAGGAAACAATGTCAAGAGGATGTAAGTCGTACATGAAGAGCACAGGGACATCAGGCAGAGCCAGCCCAGCCTCTTCCGCGTGCTTAAGGTACTGCAATGCAAGCCTAAATTAGCGACATCTTAGCAGAATGACCGCTGAACACGCACGTTCAGACCAATACAGCGTATAGATCCCACCTCGCTCTGCGCGAGGGGGCTGAGCAGCCTTCCGAGCGTCTCGATCTTCCCAGAAGGCTTCCCGGGCTCCAAAATAGATGATCCTTCATACACCTCGACGCGCACCTCTTCTCCATTGCGCGAAGCAAGTCCGACGTCCTGATTGGCGTTGACGGGCTGGCCGATGAGAGCCTTGACGCCTGCCTGTGTGCTTGATCGTGGGATGAAGCGAATGAGTCCTGGAAAAATAGCGATTACGACAGTTCTCGATAGTTGGCACGTGCAGCAGGTTGAACTCACTGTTCCACGTTGCTGCAGACATCTTTGGGAGCAGGCGGTGATGATAGCTTGATGATAGTCTAATAGTCAATCGACCTGTCGGTCGCCGTATTTAAAATCCGGGTAATGATGCGTGATCAGCGGATGGCGGGGCCCGGGCGTTATCAGATAGTGCGCAATCACTAAGCATAATACGCACCCATGCCCGACTTTCGGGGACACAATAATAGTGTGGGACGGCGAGGGGCAAAGGAAAATCATTCAAACCGCGGGGTATTAGATGAATACAGGAACAGCCGGAGACATGGGACGCAAGATCTACATATCCAATTACACGGGGGAACATATTTACAGCCCCGAAATGCGGGGTAGGGCCTGCAGACCACCACAACAGCAAAAGTAGCACCTAATGCCATCCAGGCAGCGGCCGGCGCCCCGTAGTCTCTCCTATACATCCTTCAAATATTCGTACCTCTAGGCGCCCCGCCAGCGTGCCCCAAAAACGTGGCACGCCATCGTCATCAGCATGCCCAGGAAGATCAGGCCCGCGCACAGCCCGCAGGTCCCCGCATCGCCCATGCTCAAGAACGCATCCGGGAGATAGAATGGCGCCGTCTGGAGATAACAATGTCAGCGCCAGTAAGCGATAATTTATGCGTCAACGTACGAAGGCATAGATCTGCCGCAGGAAGGAGATGAAGGCGGACACGTCGGCGGCCTCACTGTGGTACGACTCGATGGCGTAAGTGACGCAGACGGTGGTGACGACCTGCTGGCCAAAACTGGCGATTGCTGACCCGATATCCTGCGCGGATACATATTTTAGTGGCGAATGGCTGCTACGAAAAAGACAGACTTACAGGGGTGATATTCCACTTGCCCACTGTGGCGTTCTGCAGTTGTACTCCCCATACTACATAATCCAAATTGATAAACATTCAGCCGCGCGTGCACTGAAGAGCACTCACCAATGAGACCAACGATAGCGAGTACGAACCCAATCGGCGCAATAGCGAGCCTGGACTCAGGCTTTCGCACTCCGCCATTTTGACGCGTGCGCCAACTGACAAACTTGTCGCTACCAAAGCCAGCAATCTGTTCGCCTAGGACGGCACCGACAAGCAGTGCGAGGAACTGGAGACTGACTTGGCCAGCCTCGAGGTGAAAAATCTCGCCGAAGAGCTGCGGTACGTATACAGTCTAGGCGAAATGATGAGCTCAATGCGAGAGCCAATGACTCTTGAGTCTCTACTTACCATCAATACGTTGGTATATGAAAACGTGATTGCATAGGCCAGGGCAGGGAAAAGCACAACAGGGCGGACGACCATGAACAGAGGCCTGATGATCTCCATAAAGTGAATGCGCCCTTTCCTGTAAACGCGAAAACCAAAGTACTGCTGGAACGTTGACACCTCCTCTTCTTCGTCGTGTTGTTTCTCTCCCGGCGCTAAACGATTTGGATACAGCGTCTCAGGGCCAAAAGCCAGATGCGCGAAGAACAGCGCGAAGTGGATTCCAGCGAGCAGGTAGAGAGAGGCGCGCCAGCCCTTGTATTGTACAAGGTACCCCGCACAGACGGGGCCCAGGATGGGGCCGCACGTCACAAGGAGCACCCATACACCCATCTTTTGTCCTTTCTGCGAAAATGCTGTTAGTGTCAGAGAAACTTCGATTCGTGGAATAGGAGGACAAACTTGATATGAAAAGAACAATTCATTAACGGTCGACGCGCCGATGGACTGTGGGGGCGCGAGGAAGATGGCCTGTAGGATGCGCGTGGCCATCAGGGCGCCATACGAGTTCGTGAAGCCACCAGCGAGTGCAAAGACCGCGGAGAGGAGCGCAGAAACGAGGTAAACTGGCCGCCGTCCGATGCGGGAGGAAATGGGCGCCCAGATAAGAGGCATGACTCCGAGGAACACAATTTGAGTCGAGCTGCAAGAGAGTTAGGTTGGCATTTACGGTTCGCGTGGATGCGCCGTACGTTAAGTAAGTGATCTTGTTGAGGGATACATCGAACGCAGCAGCGAGCTCTTGGTAAGCAGGGATAATGATAGCTGCGAACCGACAAATATTAGAGATGCCACACGCGAATACAATGCAAGATTAACATACCTGCGCTGAAAGGCCCTTGCATCGCATGAAATGCAACAATAAAGAGGAGCACATTCTTCTTCCAGCTAGGCCAGTTCAGAGGGTCGGTTTTGGAGTCCGAAGGAACCGGGACAAGATCCTGCACGGCGCGTGAGAAAGCTATCCCTCTTGTGAATGACCACTATGAAGCTCACCGTGCGCCCGTGACGTCTCTCCATCTCCGCGTACTTGGGCGAATTGACGGCTGTAACATCCTCTGTGTACGACCCAGAGGTCTTCTCGACGTCGGCAACGCTCTTGCGGTCTTCCTCCATCATGATATGATCGTGAGCGTCAGAAGCAAAGGGTATTAACAGCCGGCGATCACCAGTCAAACTCGAGACCGGTTTGCCTGGTTATGTATGTTTCTGGGTATCGATATCGCAGTGGTCAGCAGTGGTCAGCGCCCCGTGGGGTGTGCGCCTGGGCGACTGATCGAGCAGGACCTCATGACAGTTGCATAAAAGTGGTTCCCTGTGGTACCTGGAGGTAATCCATTCACCCGAAAATCGGACCGCGCCGGCGTCTATCTGGCGGCCATGCACCAGAATTCGGAGGTACGGTTCGATCAGTCTTATTCGATCTCTCGTAATTACCCATATCAAGTAGGATGCCGTCCGGAGCCGCGCGAGAGCCGGCGTTGCCACCCAAGGATAGTCACGCCCGCCACCATGGTGCCTGGTGATGACAAAACATGCGCGTTCACCGTCACCGGCGGCGAGCGCAGCGCTCACGACGTCCAAAAACGGAATGTGGCTGTGCTTTCTCAGCCACTTTGAAATCCCTTTCTCTATCTATTCCTCTGTTATTCGCCCTTATGATGCACTCTGGAGCTACAGATATATCTAGAAGCTGTCTATTGAATATAAATTACCTTGTGGCGGCCTAATCACCATCTCTTACTCCCTCTGCCTATCCATTGAAGCTGGCTGTAGGGCTTGTATGTGTCTCGACCCTCTAAATATACTTTGAGCATATCTAATTCCTTGGTATCACAGAACCTATTGTTAATTCTTACAGTCAATTGAATTTAATGAGGTAGCCATACAGTCTACTCGCTAGCCGAGGGACGTTCGTTGCTTGTGGCTGAAAAAACACAGCCACACTCCATTTTTGGACGCAGTCGGCGCTGGGGTCGCCGCCGGTGACGGTGAGCGCGCATGTTTCGTCGTCGCCAAGCACAACGGTGGCGGGTGTGACTGCCCCTCGGTAACGCTGTGGCTGGTAGTTATGCGGTCGCGGACGGCAACCTACTTGATATGGGTATACCTATAGAGACCGAATAAGACTGATCGAACGGTTCCTCCAGAATTCGAACGGTCCTGAATTCTGGCATCGTATAACCCGACCAATATCATCTTGCTTGTGCCTCAATCTACCAGCTACATCTCAGACAACATGACCTCTTCTTCGTGCCTAGAAATTATGGATGATCCTGCCATCCCGCTCACCTCGGCGGCAGTAGCCTTTCGCGACATTGTCCCCCCCGCATCTCATCCAAAAATCGCTGGAATTGCAGCCCACGACGCGCTGCCATGATGCCAGCCGCGCCGCGAGATACCTGAACGCGCGTGGCTTATCAAACATCTGGACGCGCAGAACCTAAAGAAGCCATCCAAAGGCTTCACGGTGGATGGCGTCGTGCGCGAGATGTCTATAACTACGCTACAGACGAGGGAGCACCGATAGACGCTACGGTCCTGCGCTTGCGTGCGTCGTCCAGGGCGTCCCGCGCACCTTCAACATCACCCTCCCCGCCGATCCGCTCGTCGCATGCTTGGCGCTCCTTCAAGCTCACCTCGACGACACGTACTTTGCGTGGGCCGGCGGCTCCGGCCTCGGTGACCCGTACTACTACAGGATACACTCGCCAGTGACGTGGTACGAGTTTGACTTCCACTGCGGGCTATTCACGACGAACACGAGCCCGGCCAATGGAGATTGTTTATCGATTTCAACGTGTTCGTTAAATTATACGGTTTATTTAGTGCCATGTCCACTCTATCAACTGAGCGCCGAACGCGGATGACTATGGGAAGGCGTTACTGAAGCAGTGGCTCGCGATCAAGACCTCGTAAGGGCCACATGAAATCAGGGCAATAATCCACTTGGGTATGCGTTGTACGCTGTAATGATATACTTGTCCAGCGCATTGCTGATCGAGAAATTTATTTGCACATATTCAGCTCCTCAGTACCAGAACAGCGCTGAACCCCGGTTGTAGGTATCCAGCACCACAAATATTGTCGCAGAAATGCATTAAATATATTTAAATAGCATGATGCCCATATATCATAATCTACATCCCTCCATAGTAGTGTCTATATCCACGGGATGAAATCAGTGACCTGATCTGTAGTGGGAATGAGATTCCTCACCGAAAAAACCATCTCAAACCGCGGACTGGGGATAATGACCGAAACATGATTTAAACGCAGACCTGCAGAGTCGTGTTAGCAGTGAGATCTTTTGCGAATGATAAAACGGTGCTTACAGAAGCGATGCACTTGTTGAGGCACGCGCAGTCTGAGTTGTACGTGCACGCCTGGCCGTACTCTTGCCACGGGCAGGAGGCGGGGGACGCGGCGACGAGGGTGGCGGCGAAGGCCACGGCGACGAGGAGAGTAGATTTGAAGAATTGCATTGTGATAAGAGTGGTTGACTGGAGAAGGCTGATGGGATAAGAGTAGGTAGCTTGATGTTGAACTCCACTAGCCCAGCCTGTCTTTATAGTAGCTTGAGTTTGCTAGAGCCAATTAATCTAAACGTAGCTACTGGCACCGCTTGCGCACAGAGCGGGGCAATTTTAGCAGTCGCCAAGCACTCGAAACACAGACAGCGGTGTCCAGATGGAGAACGAACATAGATTACATAAGCTATGCACACGCTTCCCAAAGCGGGCGAATGAGTGGTCCAATTCGGAACGTGTATCACCTTCCTCGCATTTGACGTTGGTTGAGTGTTGACTAGACATGGCCCACTGCACGCATTTCTTGCTCTCGAACTTCCCTATCTCGCCGACTCTACTGCAGGACCCTCAGGCGAGCGCGAGGACATCCAATTGGAGATGCAGGAAGCTATGCGTGACCGGCAATCCCATTTTGATCGCGTTGACGGTTTCATCAAAATCACTCTCTTGACTTCCGGTCCTTGGCTTTCCAAGCGACTGCAATCGCTTGCATCTCAACTGCTCGTATCTATTGGTCAGGCAGTGCTATCAACCCCATCCCGTCAGATTCCGTCCCGGTCGTGCGTCTCAGCTGAACGAGTCTATGCTGCTGTCCGTTTGTCACTATATGGACATTACTAGCTGTCCGCGCTTATCTGTCTCGCGCTTTATGACATCTGTGTTTTGTGTGGATCAGCAAGTTCTATCACCTATAAAAGACACAACAACTGTCGACTAGAACCACAACCCACAACTCACAACCCGCATCTTGCATTTGATATCTCTCTCTTCCAACACACCACAATGCAATTCTTCAAATCCACTCTCCTCGTCGCCGTGGCCTTTGCTGCCACCCTCGTTGCGGCCTCCCCCGCACCCGCTCCCGCAGACTGCCCGTGGCAGGAGTACGGCCAGGCGTGCACATACAACTCGGACTGCGCATGCCTCAACAAGTGCATCGCCTCCGTAAGTACCGCCTTCATCGCAGCCAACGTTCGCTAACGCGCTTTACCCAGGTCTGCGTGTAAGACGTGATATATCCCGCAAGGCACTCTTGCAGCTAACTTATGCCGTACGTTGCATTTGGTCGCCAGTGCGAGATTTTGCTGACTCGGATTGGAAATGTAGATAATATTTACTTGTCAATTGGGGATCATGATATAATGACTATATGTGCTGTATGAACTCTCTCGTGCGGCGTGTTAAGCTATGAATCGAGTAACGTTTGAGATAGATGAGAACTCTAAGCCCCGCTTGCCAACTCGAAACGGCCGAGTCGGCCGCCACACAGACATCCCCAGACAATCGAGCTTGTGTGCACTTTGATCATTCTACCGCCAAACAGTTTCTATTTCCGTTCAGGCGAAGGTCCGATTCGGCCTGCGAGCCCAGCGTTCGTTTCGCCGCCGCACCAGGCCAAATAGCGCAATTTTTGTACTCAGCAGGCTCTAGGCATACGGAAATCACGAACGCGCACTTGTTGATGTCACCCAGCTAGCCGAGCGGCACTGGCAGGCTTTCTTTGATGCACTGGGTCACCGTGTTGGGCCCTGTGCGTGCGTATTTCAACTCGGGGTGACGCACATGATTTTCTGGTGGTCTATCAGCCTGCCATTAGGTGCCTGCCGTGCTTCGCTCATTTGCTTGCTCAGGTGTCCAGACGCCGCCGCTGTGAGCTGCGCGATCAGGACACAGCCGCCCAGACGCATATAACCAACATAGACAGACAATGTGTGAAACCCAGGAGCAATGTTTTCCATTATATCCCTAGTCGAAAGTATCCAGCCGCCACCAAGATTGTCGCAGAGATGCATTAAATAGTTTTAAATAACATGCTGCCCATATATCATAGTCTATATCCCTCCATAATAATGCCTAAATCTGCGAGATAAAATCAGTGGCTCGATTTAAAGTAGGCATAGGGAAGACTCCATACCTCAGAACCCGTCCTAATCATAGTCTAGGTCTAGCTGGTGCTAGTGATTCTAAACGCAGACCTGAGGATTGAAGTCAGCAATAATATTTGCCAGACGTTTTAAGGTCATGCTCACGGAGGCGATGCACTTGTTGAGGCAAGCGCAGTCCGAGTTGTACGTGCACGCCTGGCCGTACTCTTGCCACGGGCAGGAGGCGGGGGACGCGGCGACGAGAGTAGCGGCGAAGGCCACCGCGACGAGGAGAGTAGATTTGAAGAATTGCATTGCGATAAGAGTAGTTGGGTGGTGAAGGCTGATGAGAGGTGGGTGGCTTGATGCTGAACTCAAACAGCAGAGCCTGGTTTTATAGCAGCTGGACTCTGCTCAACCCAATTACTCTAACCATGATTAACTAAACTGTTTGCGCGCAGAGCGGGGTGAATTTAACAGTCGCCAAGCACTGGATATGCGAACGTGGTCAGAAAGTGTCCTGATGGAGAAACGAACATGGATTACGTACGCTATGCCACGTTTCCTAAAGCGGGCGGATGAGTGGCCTAATTCGGAACCGCAATTTCAAGTTGAAGCCCGCCTTTGTCGAGTGGGGTGTTGACGCATTGACCCAGACATCGTCTCTTATTCTTGACCTTCACTCTCATTGTCTTTGCTACGACGTACTCCATGAAAACTCGCGCCCATCCATTCGGAGATGTCTGAAGCTATGTGCCCGCCAATCCCATTTTGATCGCGCGGTCGGTTTCATCAAAATCACATCTCGCATCTCTTGGCTTCCCGCGTTACTCTGGCCAAGCTTCCGCGGCAGCTGGCTGTCCAGCTGCCCGTGTCCAAGGCTTGGCGACGGCAGCAAGGCGGCTAGATCAAATTCATCCGTCCCAGTCGTACCCCAGACAAACGAGGCTCTGTTCCTGCCCCGTTTTGCACATCTGGACACCGCCAGCTGACCGAGCTCGTCTATCTCGCACTGCTAGCCGCCCTCCGATCCCATTTTGCCCCGGACAAGCGCCAGCGTATAAAGACCCACCCGTCTATCGAGGTCTAGCATCAAGCTATCACCCACCCATCACATCACCCCCTCCCAACCACCTACTACTCTACAATGCAGTTCTTCAAATCGACCCTCCTCCTCGCCGCCGCGCTCGTCGCCTCTGTCGCGGCGTCCCCCGCTTCGTGCCCGTGGCAGGAGTACGGCCAGGCGTGCACGTACAACTCGGACTGCGCTTGCCTCAACAAGTGCATCGCTTCCGTACGTGCTGCTTCCCGTGATTGCAGCTAATGCGCTTGCTGACGTGCTCGGCTTTGTCAGGTTTGCGTTTGAGCGCATAGATCGCGGTTCGCCTGGACATTAGATTTAACTTATGCAGTGCGTCCACCTGTGCCAGTGCAAGGCCAGCGCTGACATGAATCGGCGTAGATATATTTACTGGGGTTGGGATCATGCTGTAATGACGATGTGCTTTATGAATCCATCTTCGTCCACGCAAACGGTGCTAAGCTACACACTGATTCCCCAACTATACTGAATGAAATGAACAACAACGCACTTGCACACCTAAAGCAACTAGTCGACTGCCACACACTTGCGTAAGGCAATCGAATGCGCCGTGCGCGCGCTCTGAGTGATGCCCGCACGCTGAAAGGGCAGCGTGTAAGCGTACGTTCGCATGCGGTCGTGCGGCGATGTCCTCGATGGCGTACATACCCTTTACATCGAGGAAGAGCACGAAACGAGAACGAGTCAGCGCGAGACGCAGGGTGTGGCAAGGCAGGAAGCGTGCCCACCACAACCACGTACTCGCGTGAACTCTGTTCTGGTGTCACTCTGAATCCTCGTGCTCTCACAGAAATCCACGTTATTTTGTGCTGAGATCACTGATACTACGCTATGACCTGCAAAGCTTGAAAAACGAACTTGCCACACGGGCTCGGCGAATGCCACAATACGCATAGCCGCTCGCGTGTTTGTCGCGTGGTTCTGAATCGTCAACCAACAAGCGCCCGTCTGTTTGAGCAACCCAGATCGAAGCCCAGCTAGTTCCTCGGAGTCGTTCTTTATTCTCGTCGCATCCTCTGGTTCTCTTCTGACGGGATGGCAACACTCAGCCTGGGGTATCTCAGGCATTCGGGCCTCCGAGCAACTTCGCGTGTTTGCGCTCGGAGGATCTGGCAGCTGCCAGTGCGTCTCAGCTCGCGCAGAGGAAACCACAGCACCAGCGCTGGACAAACGTTGGATGAACAGCAATCTATGGTGAGCTTTGAACGCCCTAATCCCTCTGCGATAAATGCTTAGACGCTCGATGATGTAGCAACCTGCAAAGCAGCCTCAAGACTGTACCTTGAAAATGCGTTGGCACAAGCGCTCTATCCGCACCCTTGACCCGGCCCAGCTCACCGGGGCAGACTTGCTCGACCTCTCTAACGTCATCTCACCCCTCGTCCATCTATCCATCTCTCCGACTCTCCGACACACTGTCCAATTCTACTATAGTCACCACCACGCGCAGCGTGAAAGGTTCCCAGATGGTGCAAGAGGTTTCCTATACTATAAGACGCCTATTCAGACGCGCCCTCTAGCGGGCGAGATACGCTTTCGACTTGCGCATGGAGCGACTCCACTTGAATTCCACAGCGGTCGCGACCTCCTCTTGCCAAATGGCTTGCCGTGGTCATTACCCCTCATAACATTCTCGCGGGCCCACCGGTCTGGGTTTTTCAAGCTGCTGCTCCGCGATGCACTTGTTGATCCAAATCACTTGGATTGGCTCTCGCGACTCGGAGAGAATTGGCAAAGCGATGCAAAGCCGAGCAGCATCATCCACGAGCTGGACCAGACGTTCTTGCACGACTTCTCGCGTAGAAAATTGATATGCAGCTTTGTTGGCGAAACTAGTTTGTCTGTGGGGGTCATATTTGGTACTCCCTTCCGATGCACTCGCCAATCTGACAAGGCTCACCAGTTTCCCTTTTTGGGTGCGCTGCGATCGTTCTGTGTTGATATTTACAATTAACCTGTATCCAACGCACAGGTCGCGCTCTGCTGCGCTTCGAGGAATACGGGCAGACGCTCGCTTTGCGCGTTGTGAAGCTCATCACTCCTGTGCAGTGCATCCCGGGATATGATGGCTATCTCCCAACTCCCAAGGAGGGAGAGCTGGTGCACTTCCGCCAGCGAGGGGGTCAACACGCCCTCGAGCCTTGGACAGTCACTCCTAAACGACTTGCGAAGAACGAGGCGATACTGGACCTCATACGCAAGGCACGGTCCAGCCGATTAAATCAAGAATGAACTATCGACCTTGTGTAGCCGCACGTTACATAAATGACCAGGAGGTGTCTTTTACACACGCTACGTCCTGTCTTCCACGTACAAACCATGTGCAGGATGCCTTCGAACTTTATCTCGGCTTCACGCATGCATGACGGTGATATGATCTTTTGGGAAGCAGAGTGGGGCAGAGAAGCGCATCCTTGCCATGACCTATATGCACCATCACAAGTGATTCTCAGTGCCATCTCTTCCCATCAATTGCATCCATTGCGCTCCTGGACGTCCATCAACTTGTCAGACAATAATGCAATCCCACATGCGGCTGCGCAGAAAAATACCTGATCCCGTGGGGCTCGCGGCCTACGAACGCCTGTGCAAAGCGCGCAACCCTTAGTTGGATGCACGATGCACCTCGTCGGCCTTGCGCTGCAGACGCAGCGTTCGGCTTGGTTGAGCACGGCGGGCTGAACCTCGACCAAGCCGTCGATAGGGAGGTTGTACTCGGGACCTAGCACTGCCATGCGTCTGGATCATTTCGAATCGAAGCTCGCACGAAACCTTATCTGAGAGTGAGCATGCTGCATCAATTATAGGGAGCATGATAGGTTTTGGGGCCCACGCAACACCGCGCTAGAGGCGAGGAAGACTCCGCAGCCGTCTTGCTCAAGCTACCTGTCACGGTCACTATTGGTTCTCCTTGCAGTAATTTCTCTTCCGATTTCATCCCATTAGCCCACGCAAACAGTTTATCAACAAGAGCTGGTCAACGTGGTGTCTAGAATCCATAGGATAAGTACAGTTAAAGAATGGGCTTGTACCATGTATACACCCTGCGGGCCTCGGTATGAATGATGAAATAACGCTGTTTCTCGGCGCTTATTCTAGGGGACCCCTCAAACGAATCGAGTCTCCACACGGAAGAGCGGTCAGGTCAAATCCATATATGAGTTGAGCATCCCTGTTATACTCCTTGGATGATAACCATTCTTCCCCCACAATTGATCATAGAGCAAGCTGCCATCCATCTAGTTTCTCTGTCACACCGCAGGACTCCTATTTCACACTATTTACCTCGAACAGCCAACTATGAACCCCGGCGAGAAAGATACATTGAAGCGGATCAATGGTCGGTCAAGCCTATGACCCTGATTGCTGAACGTTTGACACAGCTGTGCACAGAGCTCAAGCAGGAAGTGAAAAGATTGAGGTCCTCGTTTCCGAACTATCAGACGCACAAGCGAGATCGAGCCCGCAAATCCATCACTAGTTTGGCTTCAAGTTGGGACTCATCGAGTGCCTCTGACGAGCAAGAGGTGCGTTGGGTGCAATCAGTATCATCGCCTGGGACGATTTGACTGACGAGACTTGATAACCTGCATAGTCAGTATATGTATCTCGAATAAGGTCGCAAAAAAGGAGAAGTTCGGCAGACTCTGATAACGACTATCCCCCGAACAGCGGCTGTCCAGATAAGCGGCGGCGCATCGGCACACCCATTACAGCTCACAAGACCGAGGAGTCCGAACATGCAGTCGACGAGATGCTGACCAACTTGAACAACAATGGGCCACTCTCTCGCGAATATCGGGCGCTGATTCGCATACTATTCGACCACAAGTGGACTGTGCCCCGGTTAATGGCCAAATTTAGGCGCGGCGAGGCAATGATCATGAAGGTCGTCCAAAATCGTGCATGGACGAAAGAGCGTCCCGCTCCACACGGCGATGACACAGATGAGGACTATACTTTGGAATACATCGACGAAGACGTTTTAAGGCACTATCCACAGGTAAGTTTCTCACCAAGCCCCACCGAGTCCACTTTCAGCTAAAATACTACATAGCCTAAAATCCGACTGTGCGGACGGAAGGCCCTGTTCTCGATGGTATGTTATGTTCGTTCGCTTATTCTCTCCCTCTCCCTCTCTCTCTGTGATTGACCACTATGGCAGGAGGGAGATTCACAAGCGCAAGTTGCCTCCAAACCATTCTCTCCAGCCACCACGTTCGTTTCAGATGCTAAGCCAGTTAAAGTTGAGAACACTGCCGGGAGCAGTGTTGGTAACCAGCAGGTGCGTAGTAATCTTGTTGTGGCAACTTTCTTTTGTTCTCAAGACTCATAGTTCTGCATACAGACTCGCCCAACACTTCGCCAGTACCTTGCAGGTCTTCGACCGCCACTCTCTAGCATGTTGCCTGCGCTGGTAGCCAAAGGTTTGGACGACGCCATGCTGCACGCGATGCTCGCACAGCAATGGGCACCAGATCAGCAAGAGAGGGTTCTTACCATGCTAGTTGAGACGGGTGCGATGACAGCTGTGCAGAAGGTGCTGTTCGAGAGCGGAATGGCTCAGTTCCAGGTCAGATAAACTTGGATGTTTTTCAGAGGTTGAACACTCTCAAAGTGTGCTAATATTATTATTGATGCTACACACGCTGGACTTTTTATCTCTTTCACATTAGGCTTTGTGCATGGGGAAAAACCCCAGGCAAAGACTGAGTACACACCGAGCCTCACAAGTCTGATATTCCTCGGCGGACCACTCATGGCGCCACCTTAGCTGGTCAGCCCCAGCCGTCGCTCCGCCAGTTTCGATTCCCGGGGCCACCCGGCCGCTTCTCTTTTGCCAAGGCATTTACAGTGGCTCAATATTTGATTGCTGCTCTAAGTCTCCAAGAGGCCAGCTATCTTGTCCACTACCGCACGGAACCGAAGCTAGATTTGGTACGGATTCGGATCATCTATATTGTAGCTGGAGTGCACGACGAGGAAGAAGAATCACTTCCTATTCTTTCATGTAGCACATATGTAGCATGTCAGAGAAGAACAAGATTCAGCAAAGTAAGATCGCAACCTCCAGTCACGTGTCGATGATGACTGTCAAACACCAATGCGGTGACAGCACCCACGTGGCCAAGTCAAGATGGAAAGTCAACGTCACGGTTACCTTTCAACGTCCAACCTTGCTTGTTAACTTGCACCACCGCCGCTGCCCCCGTTTCCTTTTGAAAGGTGCTCGACGCGCCCTGCCCCGCTCCCGACAAGCAACTCGGAGCCCTCAATGTTTGCCGATGATGCGCCTCAGGTTATTCTGCCGTCCAAATGCCGCCCAACAAGTGACAATGCTGACATGCCAGCATTCCTCACGAATCCCAATAACAGTACTGCCTCGTTGCTCAGGAGACCTTTCCGACACCGCTTCTAATGATACAACCATTCCTCCCAAACCCGTCAGAGCTATTTCCAATACGATATAATATCATATATGCACTTTCACGTTCGAGACCTGCCGTTGCCTTGTCTCTTTTTCGGTGAGACCAACAAGTGATACAACCCGCGATCTTCCTCAATCTGACGCGCTCGCTTCATGGAAGCTTCTATTCAGGTTGTAACAAACTCGAGGCCCAAAGAGCAGAACTTCCTCTACAGTGTCTACACCCACTGACATGAAAGTTCTGATAGAACGTGCACTGCGTCTGCAGGCGTCTACCGGCTCTGGTACTATTTGGTCGCTGCTAGGCCATTAATACTGCATTTGGAGCTTTTACACTCCACACCGCAGTTTCAATGTATTCCAGGTTCGCCGAAGAGCGGCTTCCAATTTCCAATAGGAAATCTAGAACCAGTCTTGTAGGTACAATCTGCCTGCCCGCCACATCTATTCACACCTATCCTAGTCACAGCTTGTTTGAATGCCGGGCACTGCATAAGCGCTCAGGTATCTCCAGGTATGCACAAGCGATATTCGTCCTGGAAATACCCCGGGATGGTGGCATAGACGACTATCGATCGCGCGGTCTGTGGCTTTTCTGGACTCCACCAACTGAATTAATACTCCCTCGCCAGGTCTCTGTCGCCTTTGATACACGCAATTTTGTGTTACTCGATCTACTGGCTGGCTGCTTCTCTTTATCGCAAAATCAGAGCTTGTGTCATGGGAATTCGGAACCTTTCCTTTCCAGACAAATCTGCGATGTGGGCATATCTGTTTCAAAGATTGAAATGATACTTGCGGCCCTTGCCGTGTCGCGAACGGTCCATGATGCTAAAATGGGGGTCGGTACGTAAGTGGTTAAATTACTGAGGGCTCTCTATACACAGACCAGCTATCCTCCGTCTTAAGCTAAATCCGTATAAGAGCTAATCACCACTCGTGCCCGCGTCTCATCAATTGTATTTGCCAACAATCCCTTGAAGTCCGAGCCTTTACCCAATCTCTCATTCTTTCGATTGAGCTGTTCGACCACCCCACCATCCGAGCCAAATTCTATAACGGCCAGACTATGGATATTGACCCCCAGGCTCTCCGCGCAGAAGAAAAGGCCATCAAAGGTTAGCTTTATCAAAGCTACACGCGTTGGCCTTATCTAAATAACCCTTGAACAGAGTTAGAGCGGCGAATGCACTGGCAATTCTCATCGGCGTCAACTAGACAAGGCACGCCGAATAACCAGGCGAGATATACGGAAACTGACGACGACGACGACGACGACAAAAATTACACGCCGCGCTCGAGACCTCATACCGCTGTGATTGCTCGAGGAGCGGACGGTCGGTTCAGCAAGGGCAAGAGGGTGATTCCTAGTAAGAGGAAGACGGGTCGCCCGGTGAAGTTGGTAGACGAACACACCTGCGCCAGCACTGCAGGAATACTCTCCCGATCTCTTCGTGCACTATGCCGTATCCTTGACGAACATGGTGTTCTCGTCTCGCGGCTCGCGAACAAGTACAACCGCAGTGAAAAGTACATCACCAAGGTCCTCAATAATAACGCTAAAGTCCTAGGTGATTACGACATCATCGAGGATGATTATAAGTATGTGAAGGAAAGTGTTAGGAGGAAGTATCCGCCCAAGGTGAGTCGCCACACGAGATCATAAAGTTCGTATGTGAGCTGAATATAAAATATTAGCCCAACAGACGTCTTCAGAGATCCGAAACCTTGAAACGGGTAGTACATTTCCTCTATATATATTCTTCTCCTTCCATTTTCTCATTATATCTATGACCAGGAGCCTCGTTCTGACTTGTGCAGTGAATCTGAACCAAGCTCGCATTCTATCGATGGTAGATCAAGTTCTCCTATTGTAATAGTAATTATCATTACACTTGTATCTGTGCGTTGAAATTGATAATCTTTCGTACAGGAAAGCGACACAGAAGTACAGTGTGTCGAGAATCCAACTACCCAAGCCAGCAAAGCTGCTTTCGAGTCAGAAATCAAACCACTCGAGGTCGCAGATATGAGTGCTCCAAAAAAGTATGATAATAAATCGGTATGCAATTACTTGAGGCTATCATATTCTTCTATTATTTCAAGACCCACACCTCTACATACAGGCTCACCCAACACTCTGTCAGTATTTGGCAGGTCTTCAACCGCCGCTCTCCAGCATTTTGCCCGCGCTGGTAGCTAAAGGCCTGGACGATGCCATGCTACGCGCAATGCTCGCCCAACAGTGGGCGCCCGATCAGCAGGAGAAGGTTCTTGCCATGCTGGTTGAGACGGGTGCGATGACAGCAGTGCAGAAGGTGCTATTCGAGGGCGGAATGGCTCGGTATCAGGGCACCCGGAAATAGACTACGCTGCTTTCTAGGATTGCTATATTTTACGAAATTATGATTTTCAACATATCGGTTATCGATATTCGATGCTTGACTCATGACGATTTGTAAGAAAAAATTGCAGAGTGAAGGATGAGCACACTTCCATCATATCGAGCCCCAGAGGGTTGCGACATCTACCCAAAGCGTGCCTCAGAAGAGCAGTCCCGGCCATCTCTCCACGGCGACACATTCTCGCTGCGCCCCAACAGCAAGCTCTTCAACCTCTAAAAGCTCCCCGAGTTCTTCCCGCTGGCCACCCGTTAGCAGACCGCCAGGCAACCTCAGCTTTGCCAGGGCGTATCCCGCATTGACACGCTCTTTGATCGCAGCAACAAGTGTGTTCTGAGATCGTGTCCCGCAGAGAAGGGTGAGGGTATGGAGCCGGGGCCACACGTCGGCAAGATCCAGCTTGCCACTGTTGTAGCTGAAATGTGTGATAAAAGGGAACGCGGAGACGAGGGTGTCTGCCATCGTCTCGGGAAACATTTCAGAGGTGCCGATGGGGATCAGCAAGGTGAGCGATCGCAGGACGGGGAACTTGGCGGGTCTGAACGCGTCCTCGAGCGTAAATCGCTGTAAATCGCGCTCCCGGACGTTCTCGAGCAACAGGCGCTCTAAGCGGGGCGCATTCATTTCCGACAGAAGTCGCATAAGTCTGTCTCCTCCACGCTGTTGGTTGAGACGTACGTCGAGACGAAGAAGTGCGGGTAGCGCAAAGGACACGTTTTGTGCTGGCCAGGCTTCTATGATATCTCCGTTCACGACAAGATGCGTGAGGCGCCGCGTCTGCGAGAGCAATCTGCTATATATCACACAACTTTTCCCCCAGAGGTCTACTTTTTCCTGTATGTGTATCTTGGTGACCGTAGCTAGGCTTGTGCCTAAAATGGGAGAGCCGGTGCCGGATAGGCGTAGCTCCCTCAGCGCGGGAGCGCTTAGACCGAGCACTGGCATAGCACTGAAGTACGTATCTGTCGAGCGACTATCTATTTGAAGGGTTTCTAGAAGCGGGGCGGGCACTGCAGGCAGCCATCTCGCGATGCATGCAAAGTCTAGGTGCGAGGCAAAGCTCACGCGTAGCTCCTTCCATCGCACGATATGGAAAGCAAGAGAGTTGCAGATAGTACGGAGCTGCTCTGTAACTTCTGGGAGACGTCCAAGGAGCTCGAGCGCGATGCTGAGACGCAAGGGTAGCACACTAGATCTGGCCAGATAGCGGGTGGTTATGTCGAGCATGTGCCGTCTGGGAACGTTGATGACAATTCTCGTCCATAGTTGTGGTATGGCAAGGGCGATGCAGCGCCACAAAGAACATACTTGAGAGATGACGATCTCAAAGGGGGCTGCTCTGCCAGCTTCGCGCCAATCCTGTTCTGGAGCTTGGAATATTAACACGAAGATGGATGAGATTATCTCCACTGGAAGCACCGCTATATGAGAGACAGTTTCCATTGGGCTAATAGGGCTATGGAAAAAATTAGCAGGTCAAGATTTCCTGATCAGATTTTGGTGTCTTGAATAACGCTCGAAAGATACACACCAGTTGCGAGGTTATCAAGGGAGCCGACGCAATCGGGGTGTCCAAAAGAATATAGCTCTAGAGCGCCGTGGTGATAGATATGTAATGGTGTGCTCCAGGTCCGCGATCTCGCCCAATTGGCCAGAACGAATGTTCAAGATAATCACAAGATTGATGAGGGAGGTGAAGCAGCCCGACACAGCGGTAGAGCTGTGAGCAGCCGTGAAACCGTAACTTGCAGTGGCGTGACCTCGGATTATGTAAATTAAGAGGCTGGCAAGATCAGCGCAATCAGTTTTCGGACGTCGACCCATCACACACTCCGAGTTCCCTCCAACTTATGGGATGACTGTGGAAGACTAATGTCGACCGTGACGGTGCTTTGCCAAGTCCTTTCATTGCTTCTGCGCTTCAACAAGGACGAATTCTCCAGAGGCTGCGGTGCTCTCTCGGGAAAACGAGTCATTTTAATTTCTATGTTCTCACTCCAATCTTTCCACTAGGTCTTCTGATGTGCTATCCGTAACGGTCGTGCATTTAGCTTTTAACCCTTGAAATTTCTGAACAGCCAGAGAGCAAACATCCGGACATTCTTATCAAAAGTCCGCTCAACGTGTCTCAGAGCAGCTCAAGAGCTCTCCAGCATCCATTACTGTGTTCCTAAAAACTTTGTCTGGGCGACAAGCATCTAGAACCTGACGAAACTATCTGGGATTGACAATAATAGAGTGTATCTGGGCCCTGTGCCGAACAACACGCTCCTAGTCAATCATGATCCAATGAACCTCGCTTACCAAGATGGAGCTGTGGTCAATGGCTCATTCCAGTTTCCTGGGACCCCAAATCTCCATTCAGTCTGCGGTAGCCTGTGGTGACAACGACGCTAAGCGGGTGACCTGGATCTGCTTGAATAATTACTGCAATGTACGTTTCACGGACTGCAAAGCGGCATGCTGTGGCTGATCCGCCTTAACCACTCCTGGAACAAAATTGTGAATGCGAGGCGCTCTCGCATTGATATTTGACCACCGCAGAGGACTTCTTCAAGGCATCCAGTTGTTATTTGCCCTTAACTCATGGGCACCGTAATCAACAACGCACCAAGCTAAGATTCAAACCTTGAAGATGTTTTGATCTAATCTTACTCCCGCATCCCGTGAGTATACACGCATACATTTTCCTTGCTCTTGACCTCACGGTAATTGATAACGCACCATGTTAAGGTTCGAGCAAGATGGTGGACCCTAATCGCACCCCGCATCCCGTGGTTATACACGCATCCACAGTATCCCCTTAAATATCGCACAATAATCGCACCTCACCGCATAAACACCCACTCTTAGCCCCACCCTTAGCATCAACTTGCACTCTCGAGTCGCTGGCACAATCATCATCATGCTAGTAACCACAGACTCTCCCCACCAGCTCATCGCGGTCTACAACCCCGATTCCGGTATTACAGCTCAGAGCGTCCTCGCATGGCTCGCCCAGTGCGAAGATTCGTTCAAAATTTTCAATGGCCGGAATGCCGATAACCCTCTATCCGTAGCTGATCAGATCCGCATCATGGGCCACGCGATTCAAGAACCCAAAATGCAGCAGTGGTGGATGCAAGGAAGGGACAAGTACACGAAAATGGCGATGGACGACTGGACCGGGGCCTTGAAGGAACGTTGGCTATCCACCAGTGGCGTGAACGATGCCACACGGATCTGCTACGGCCTCAAACAGGGCAATAGAGATTTCAACTCGTACGCCACCGAGCTCTCCTACCATCGCAATATCGTCGGAGACATCATCATCCCCGACATCACATACAAAAACCTCCTCCTCTTCGGCGCACACCCCCTACTCATGGTCGACATCCTCGCACTCCCAAAATTCGATGTCTGCGCCGCCGAGCTCACCGCCACCGAGCTCGAGAGCACCATGTCGGCGCGGTGGAATGCCATCGTTAGCACGGGCATGCACAATTTTACCGCCGCGGATCTTCCTTGGTACTACTCTTATTTGGCGATCCCATTGTTGGCTATTACCCTATGGATGCTGTCTAGGGTGACAGTCGCGGCATGCCTCATCCAAGCTCTCTCAATTATTGCGGTCCTCCTATTCATTCTTGCGTGGATCATAGCAGCCATCACTCCCGAAAAACCGCCACCGACATTTGATTGGCCAAAGTTCATTCGGTGCATTGTCACCTTGATCCTAGTGGGGGCTACTATGCTATATGTCTTATTTGCGTTATGGGGCGGAGGCATAGGTGGTTATGGAGGCGGCGGCGCATACATAGGCGTCAGTGGATACGGAGGCGCCAATGGATACGGAGGCGCTCATGCAAACATCGGAGGCGCTAGCGGAAACACCGGAGGCGCCAGTGGAATGATTCAAGGCGCCAGTGGATACGGAGGCGCCAGCGGCTACGGAGGTGCCAGCGGCTATGGAGGTGCCAGCGGCTACGGAGGCGCAAGTGGCTACGGAGGTGCCAGTGGCTACGGAGGCGCGAGCGGCTATGGGGGCGCAGGAGGGTACGGCGGGTACGGTGGCGCATCGACCGGAGAAGGTCACGGAGGTGATGGAGGCGCTGGAGGTGCTGGGGGACAAACCGGCTCGGGCGGTTCACCTGGTCCGGGTGGTGTCACGGGTGAAGGAGGACGAACCGCTCCGGGCGGTTCAACCGGTCCGGGTGGCGTCACTGGCGCCGGAGGAGGAACCGGTTCTGGCCCTGGAGGGGCAAGTGGTAGAGCCGACGGTATGGGTAGAGGCGGCGGTATGGGTGGAGGCGGCGGTATGGGCGGAGGCGGCGGTCAGGGTGGGGCAGGCGGCTCGTGTGATATGGGCGACCGCATGCATATGAGTGGCATGGGAGGCACAGCAGACTGCCTTCGACTGTTTCTGATTGTTGCTCTCGTATTGGTCATTTTTCTGGTCATCAAACGTTGGCTCGATAAGCCATTTTGCATTACAATCACTACGGACGATCTAGCTTTGCCGCCCTCATACACTTAATATGTAGTTACTTCGACTTATTTTCTACTGTCTTGTCCATCATATGTTTTCCTTTTCACTTTTAGTAGTTTTTTCTACCCGTTTTATTCTTCCGGATTTAGCGCAAGTGGTCTCCTTATTTGTCTTCTTGTAGTAGTCGAATGAAAATTGATGTTCATTCATCAACAAGATGCAAGCTCAACTTTCGATATTTTGGCGTCCTCTCGGCCTTTGCAACCTCCGAGAATTCTTATTTTTTCGCTCTAATACTAATGTCATCGTGACAGAACCGTTTATGCCGAGCTCTAACGGGAATTTGAGAAGCTGGTTGTCGTGGAAAGATAGTCCGCGCGGTGACGCAGCAGTTCAAGTTTTCAGTTAATCTCCATTATCGATGCATTATCCTTCTAGAATTGCTCCCGTCAAGCGCAAGCACCGTAAAGCAGAATTTGATGATCACAGACTCCGCCGGAGTGGCCGACGAGAAGCACAAAAAGCTGAAGCGCACCACCACCGTCCTCGACTATGAGGTCAACGAGCTCAAGGCCAAAGTCAAGGTGCGCCGGTAGATCTGGCTGCAGAGTATGAATCCTGACCATATCCCGTAGAAGAAACGCAGCTTCTACGCGACCAGGTGCTTCCTCTTCCCCCTTGGCATCCTCCGTGCGTGCCCGCCCGTGGAAGATCAGAGAGCATATGCCACAAGACGTGATATTAACACTAAAATCAGCGAAACGCGAATAGAGAAACAAGGCAACAATTGCAGGTATACGACTGCTGTTGGTGACGAGATTTGAGTTAGACGTTCATGAGGACGCAGGAATGTGGACTGACGTACTGACCGAAAAAGAATAATAATCAGGCGCCGATATGCACATAATTTGCCCATCTCTGGAGTACCTCCCCCTCGTCCGCGGCGTTCTTCCAAGGTCCCGTCTTCTTCATCATGGTCGTGACCACTTTGTGCAGCGCCTCTGCTGACTTCCGTGGGTCGTTTTCCTTAAACATGTGGCGATAGAAGACTTGGGCAACTTTAGGCCCGTCTCCATCGGCCATCGGCCACAATGTTCCAACAACGCTGCGAACACCGCAAAACTGCACCGCAGCTGCGAGGTGCAAGGATTCGTCGGGTGTGTTGGAGGTGCCGCCTGAAGTGGCGCTATCACAAGCCGCTAGAAAGGCAAAATCGGCATTAGGAAGACGGGCTTGGACGAGGTCGGAGAGCCACAGCGGGTCGCCCTCCAGCTCGAATGCAGAGCCAAATGGCGAGCTAATATCGAGGCGGCCGTGACAAGCGAAATGAATCCATGGGTGTTTCGGCAGCTGTTCCAGCACAGCGTTGTGGGTTGCCTCGGCTCCGGCCAGGCTATGAACTCGATTGGGCCCTCCAGCTTTCTTTATCACGTTGTATTCCGTGAATACTGTGAGCAATCTTTCATCGGAATCGTCCTTGGATTTTGGAGGATGGCCGGGGTGAATAATTGCAAGGACGCTTGGCTTGTCATCACTGGCATTCGATAGGTTATGAGAATGTTTGTTGCCGGAACTTCTGGCACTGACAAGGGCGGATAGAGTGGGCGTGTACGAAGAGACATATTTGCTGGGAAGTTCGCCAGCTGCATGGATCGGGAGAGCACATAAGGCAGAAGTCGGGCACCACCAAATCCTTGATTTCTCAGGCACGCCCAAGGCTTCCAAATTCTCCAAGACAGGCTTGACGAGGAGCTCAGCCAATTTCTTCAATATAGTATCCTTCAATATTTCGGAAAATCCGGGCATTTCTCTTCTTTCGAACAGTAGTTTTGACAAGTCCGAAATCACATGATAGGCGTCACGACGGTTATGGCCAGCCATGACCAATGGGACGATAACTGGTGCACTGCGATGGTAAAGGATGATGGCGTCTGATCGCTGTCGAGCCACGTTCACGATGATGATAGGACCTTCTACGGCAGCATTCTGCAGTTCACCGAAGGGCACCGCTTGAAGGAAATGTTCAAATCCATCTAACCGCCGAATTTGCTCGATGATTTCGTCTCTTTCCAAGGAAAGCCCTCGCTGCCGTGCCCATCTGGCTTCGGAGACCGCCACAGATTCTGTGGGGCTATCATAGGTTGATCGATGTGACCTCAGCTGCGATGATGTGGCAAGGGCTTCGAGCTCTTTGTTTGTAGCCTGGAATCGGTCTGCCAACGCCGGGTCGATCTGGCGCACTCCCTCGGCAGAATGTCTGTAACCACTGAAATTCGACCACAGCATAGCACGTCCCTGTTCGAGCATTTCGATTGCTTTCTCGGGATTATCTTTTTCGATGGCATGAGCAGCGGCTGACATGGCGAGGAAAGGTGCTGTACGGTAGGTGCCCAGCGCTTCACGACGTAACTCTACATCGGGGTACACCGTGAGTACCATCTGGAGAAGATTAAGGGCCGTCTCATAGGCTTCCAATAGCAACGACTGATTGTGTTTCTGAAGAATGACTATCCAATGAGATGCGCAGATATAGCGATGCGCTGGCGTATCGGAGGTGTCATTTGCTCCAGAACGAAGCAACTCGACCGCTTTGGCGAGGTCCTCCGTGCTGTGTAACTGTTCATACCGAGTTCTCAAGGCAGATGCAAGATTGACAAGGGACGTGGAGCGCTGGGAATGCCCTGGACATAGCTGCAGAGCGTCGCGATAGTAGGTGATCGCTTGTTCCACGTCCGCGATTTGACCTGTCTGCTCATAGCGGGCCATCAACGCAGTGGCGAGGTTATCGAGGGAGCCGACGCGATTGGGGTGTCCGGAAGGATACAGCTCTAGAGCGGCGCGATAGTAGATAATGGCATGCTCCAGGTCCGCGATCTCGCCCAGCTGGTCAAAACGGATGTTCAGGACAATCGCAAGGTTGTTGAGGGAGGTGGCGCGATCGGGGTGTCCAAGACGCCGCAGCTGCAGAGCGCTGTAGTTATAGTTGATGGCTTGCTCCAAATCCGCAATTTGGCCCAACTGCACAAAGCGAATCTGCAATGCATTTGCAAGATTGCTAAGGGAGGCGGAATGATTGGGGTGTCCGAAGGGGCGCAACTCTAGAGCATCGCGGTAGAAGCTAATCGCTTGTTCTAAGTCCGTGATTTGGCCAGTCTGCTCAAAGCGAAATTTCAATGCGATCGCGAAGTTATTGAGGGAGATGGAGCGATCGGGGTGACCAGGAGGATGTAGCTCTAGAGCGTCGCGGTAGCAGATAATCGCCTGCTCCAGGTCCGCAATTTGACCCGACTGCTCAAAGCGATCTCGCAAGGCATTTCCGAGGCTATTGAGGGAAGTAGCGCGCTTGGGGTGTCCCAGAGGACGCAGATCTAGAGCACTACGGTGGTAGCCAATCGCTTGCTCCAGGTCAGCGATCTGACCTAACTGCTCAAAGCGAATGTTCAGCACAACTGCGAGGTTGTTGAGGGAGGTGGAGCGATTGGGGTGGCTGAGAGGATGCAGCTCTAGTGCGCCGCGGTAGTAGATGATCGATTGTTCCAGGTCCGCGATCTGGCCTGACTGCTCAAAGCGAGTTTTCAATACACCTGCGAGGTTGTTGAGGGTCGTAGAGCGATAGGGGTGGCCTAGCGGATGCAACTGCAGAGCTCCCTGGCAGTAGGTAATGGACTGCTCCAAATCCGCCATTTCGCCCAGCTGATCAAATCGGGCGCACAATGCACTGCCGAGGTTATTGAGGGCAACGAAGCGATCCGGGTGTCCAAGAGGGTGCAGTTCTAGAGCGCTGCGGTGGTAGCTGATTGCTTGCTCTAAATCTGCTATTTGGCCCAACTGGTCAAAGCGAACTTTCAATGCACTGGCGAGGTCGTTCAATGTGGTAGAGCGATTAGGGTGACCTGGTGGACGCAGCTCTAGAGCGCCGCGATGGTATATGATGGCTTGCTGCAAGTCCGCGATTTGACCCAACTGGCCAAAGCGGATATTCAACACAATTGCAAGATTATTAAGGGAAGTGGAATGATCGGGGTGTCCAAGAGGACGCAGGTTTAGAGCGCTGCGGTGGAGCCTGATCGCTTGCTCCAAGTCTGCGATTTGACCTGTCTGCAGAAAGCGAGCTTTCAACACAGTTGCAAGATTACTGAGGGAAGCGGAGTGACTGCGGTCTCCGAGAGGACGCAGCTCCAGAGCGCCTCGGTGGTACGGAATTGCTTGCTCCAGGTCCGCGATTTGACCCGACTGCTCAAATCGATCCAGCGATGCGTTGCCGAGGTTATTGAGCGACTGGGAACGATATCGTTGGCCAAGCGCCTTGAATTTGGCGTACAATGCATTTGTAACATCAAAGAGAACGCCGGGGAGAAGGCAATGCTCCAAGTTGTCCACATGCTGAGTTTTATTGAAGAGATTGATTGGCTCGTTGTTGCGTTCTATCAAACCATCCATCTCATGACAAGCATTGGCATCTAGTTCCTTGTCGGCGTTGATTTCATCCTGTGATTCGAGTCCCTGGGAAATCGGAACGAGCAATGCAAAGCTCTCATCGAAGCAGGGTTTGCTCACAGCCTGCGCACAGCATGAGTTGAACAAAGCTAAACTCAAGTGGTGGTGGAGCCTACCGCGAAATCTTTAGTGGCATATCGGATGGAATCAACAAGATCAGCGCGAGGGGTCTCGATCGGCGCGAGGGCTTGGGCGAAGATGCGCTTGGTGCTTCTTCAGACATGAGACAATGAGGAAGTGGTTTCGGCAGAAAAAAGACATGCGAGCTTACATAGACAAGTTCCCTAATAACTTTCCCAGCATGGCTATGTCGTCGCGGTTCAATTGAGGTGTGCTATAAAATGATTGTCGTGATTGTTTTAGTTCGACGACACGACGAAATCAAGATTTGCATACCTGACCAGATCCCGCCAAAGTACCAAAGCCGACTCTATCCTGCCATCCAATGCCACCAGCGCCTCAACTATGTCCCCGAAATTCGCATTATTTTGATCATTCATCTGAAAAATCAAATCAATTGTGAGCCGGGCGGAGTTTTGAGTGCGAATATGAGAACGTACCCTGCTAGCCTTGACGACATCGAGCAGCCCATCAATTAGCGACGCAAGAAGACGCATGCGATCGCCAGCTACTAATCCTTTTGCTTGTTCGAGACTCTGCACGGCCTCTGTGAATGCTCCATCTTCGAAACTTTGCACAGGAGAGGAGGCGGGCTTTTCGCCTCTGGCGTCTGGGAGCGAGCTGGAATGTGGGGCAAGGGTATCCTTAGATTGGCCATCCAAGCGTGCTTGATGGGAATGCTGCTGGTGGAGCTTAATGGCATTGATGATATGTAGGACTGCCAGGCCTCCGAAGACACTGACAATGATGGTACTCGTGGAAGGCATTCAACTTCCACTGCCGGGTTATCCTACAGTTCCATTCGCGTCTCACTCAGAGCCAGAGCCAGAGCCAGAGCCAGATTGGTAGGTGGTAATGGTGCTTGTATCAAGAATGAATAACGGACAAATGCCCTTGCTCCTGTGAAATGAAGTGAAGTATGCGCCAGCCTTCAGTTCGTTGGTACCTGTTAGTACGTGTGCTGGGTGCTCTTGGTGAAATTGAAATTCGATCTCTCTCGACCGGAAGTAGCCGCTGCACGTGTTTATCACGCACCTTTGCTGACGATCATCCTCTCAAGTCCAGTCGTCACAGTTATTCTCCAATATCCATCTATTTCACTCGAAGATGGCCCCCGTCAAGCGCAAGCACAAGAAATCAAAATCTAATGATCATCCAGAATCCACCGAAGCGACCGATGAGGAGCGCAACAAGCTGAAGCGCACCACCACCGTGCTCGAGCACGAGGTCGACGAGCTCAAGGCCAAAGTCAAGGTGCGCCCGTAAACCAGTCTGCCGAATCTCAATCGTCTCATCTCCTAGCAGAAACGCAGCTTCTACGCGACTAGGCGCTTCCTCTTCCCCCTCGGAATCCTCCGTATGTGCCAACCGCTTATCCGTATTATATACACTCACATTCACAGTCGGCGTGCTGGTGGGCTTTGTCCTCATCGAGCCTGCCGACATCGAGGCCGCGCACTCGCACGTCTCTCTCATCCTCGAAGGTTTGGACCTGCCCCCCCTCCCGAACTTCGACGCCGGCTTCTTCGAGACCGAATGGGCGAAGCTGCGCGCGTCGATCCCGGAGGTGTGGAACCTCGCGAACGACGGGCGCGAGTTCCAGGTCGGCGACGCGCTCGCCGCGCGTGGGCTCACCGCACACCACCCCGTCGTGCTCGTGCCCGGCGTCGTGAGCACGGGCCTCGAGAGCTGGAGCACGCACGCGGACTACCGCCCGTTCTTCCGCGCGAAGCTGTGGGGCGGGCTCACCATGGTGCAGCAGGTCACGTTCAACAAGGAGCGCTGGATCAGCGCGATGATGCTCGACCCCGTCACGGGGCTCGACCCGGGGCACGCGAAGGTGCGCGCTGCGGAGGGCATCGACGCCGCGAGCTCGTTCATACAGGGGTACTGGCTGTGGTGAGTCCGAGCTTCATCGAGGGCCAAGAGTGAAGAAGTTCTAATGACATTGCAGGTCCAAGATCATCGAGAACCTCGCCGTGCTCAACTACGACACGAACAACCTGCACCTCGCGCCGTACGACTGGCGCCTCTCGTACTGGAACCTCGAGGAGCGCGACGGGTACTTCTCGCGCCTCAAGAGCACCATCGAGGGCTTCAAGACGCGCCAGGGCAAGAAGGTTGTCCTCGCCGCGCACTCGATGGGCAGCACCGTCGTTCTCGTGCGTCCCCCGCCCTCTGCCGCCCATCGTGACCGCTGACCGCGAAGCAGTACTTGTACGCATACAGTCTTTGCTGCGTGCCCTGCTAACGGATGCACAGCTTTAAGTGGGTCGAATCGCCCGCGCACGGCGGCGGCGGCCCGGGATGGGTCGACGCGCATGTCGAGGCGCTCGTCGCCATCGCCGGCACGCATCTGGTGCGCCCCCTTCTCCCTTCCTTCTCCTCATGCTGATGCTGCTCCTTTCAGGGCGTGGTAAGCTAGTTTTTTTATCCCGCGGTGCCGATCTGACATGAGCACAGGCGAAAGCGATGTCTGCGTTCCTCTCTGGCGAGATGAAGGACACGGTCGAGATCAACCCCGCGGGGGCGTATGGTGCGCCGCATCCCTCATTCTTCTCCCCGGGAGATGTGCTGACGCTGAGCGCTAGTGCTGGAGCGCTTCTTCTCGCGCCGCGAGCGGCAGAAGCTCTTCCGCAGCTGGGCGGGCAGCGCGAGCATGTGGATCAAGGTGCGCCCCCCTCCTTCCCTCCTCTGCTTCTCTTTTCGTGATGTATACTGATACCGAGACAGGGCGGCGAGGACGTCTGGGGCGACGCGGCCGGCGCGCCGGACGACATTGCGGGCGCGGCGCAGACGCACGGAGAGCTCATCTCGTTCCGCGCGAACGCGTCGGCGGCCGCGGCCGACTTCGACGACCGGAACATGACCGCGACGGAGGCGGGCGCGTGGATCCTACAGCACACGCCTGCATACTTCCAGGTACGCCTTCTCCCCGTGTCTGCTTCAGAGGTGGTGCTGATACGTATGGGGGCAGAAAATGCTTGCGACGAACTACAGCTTCGGCATCGAGCGTGATGAGGCGGCGCTGAAGGCGAATGACGGGGACCACACGAAGTGGACGAACCCGCTCGAGCATCGGTGCGTGGCCTCTGTGTTTCGTTTGTATTGGGGAGGGCGCTAACGGACGCAGGCTGCCGCATGCCCCGTCGATGAAGTTCTACTGCGTCTACGGCCACGGGAAGGAAACGGAGGTCAGTCCGAACGTCTCTCATATTGATTTTCCAGGCTAACTAGCAGCATACATCGCAGCGCTCGTACTGGTTTGTCCAACACTCGCGTTATCCGTGATCTGCGCTGACGCGATGCAGGTACACGCGCGGCCCGAACCAGTTCGACGACAACCTCGCCGAGGCCTCGTCCCCCGTGTGCGCGGCCGCCGACACGAACTGCACCTCGCCGAGCCTCGAGCTGCCGCTCGCGCGCAACAGCTGGATCGACGCGGAGTACACGGACGACGGCACGCTGCCCAAGGTGCGCAACGGCGTCAAGTTCGGCGACGGCGACGGCACGGTCAGCCTGCTGAGCCTCGGCGCGATGTGCGTGGAGGGGTGGAAGCGCCCGCGGTGGAACCCGGCGGGGATTCCGGTCACCACGATCGAGGTAAGCTCAGTCGTTGTCCCTTGTATGCTGTGCTGAGTGGAGCGCGCGCAGCTGCCGCATAGGCCCGTCCCGAACATGCCTCGCGGTGGTGCGAACACGAGCGACCACGTCGATATTCTCGGCTCGACTGCGCTCAGCGAGATCATTCTCAAGGTCGCGGCGGGCGTCGGGGACGAGATCGAGGACAGCTTCGTCTCTGATATAAGAGAGTACGCGAAGAAGGTGAAATGGGATTAGAGCTTGCACATAGAGGTATCCTTTAGACTATACATGATCACGACTTGCTTAATGAATACACCCCGACTCTGATCCACAAACCCCAAGTAAGACCTTCGACTTATGTTGCCCCACTTCGCTCACCGGAGTTGGACAGTGCTTCTGAATCTGAATCGCAATCTCATACAAAAGATACATCTGTACATTTCGGCATCCAGCCAGCGCTCAACAATCGGCCCACAAACCCCAAACCATAGAAACATCACTTCTTTGCAATACTCCTCACCCTCTCCTGCAGAATCTCCGTGATCATGTCACTCAGATCCCTGTGTTTCTCGCTGAGGTCGCGATGGGCCTTCAGGAGCTCGCCCACAAAGTCCGCATCCGCCATCAGGTTCGCGCTCGGCTCCGCGGGGCGCTGCATTTCGTCGATGGTGCCGCACATGGTGCTGCAACTTGCCTGGCTTGGAGTATTAGCCTGACGGGGAGCAGTGGCGTGGCGAGGAGCAGGTTTGGCGGGTGGCTATTATTTGTCAGGATCCGCCAGAACTCAAGAACAAGCTCACTCGCCTCGTCATCCATGAGCTGATCGACATCCGAGTCCTTGTCGTCGTCGTACTCGTAATCATACTCCACGGCCCTCCGAGTGGTTGTTGACGCCCTCGATCTGCTCTCCGACGCCCCGGCGCTCTTCGCATTCATGGTCTTCTTTATATAGCAGTGCGTGTTGCTGAAGTACTGCCGCATATACGCCCACATCACTTTCATCCTCGGGGGCGTCAGCACCTCGCGCGGGAGAACCCTTCGCATCTGCACCGACGGTTATTCGTGCACTGATAAGCAAGAGACTATCCACTTACATCGGCCTCGACCGCCTCCTGGGCCGCTTTGGTCTGCGCCGACACAGGCTTTTGCCAGTCGAAGTGGTCGTCGAGCATTCTGCGCAGGCGGTGTCGTACCCGCTCGGATTTCTCGTCGTCGAGTCCCAGGTCCTCGCGCATCGAGGCTCTGGTCGGTCGCTTGTCGTTCCATGCGCTCTTACTCTTGTCTATACGCAAGATACACTGGTCAGAAACAGAACCCTACGCTGATACGAAATACTTGCAGGGCCGCTGACTGCGGCCTCCTCGATAGTAGACCATGGTGTGGGATGGTTGGGAAACGAAGTGGGGATGTTGGGAAGCGATGGGCAGAGGGATTATATATGTGTGCTGCCATTTGGACCAGTGTTAACCTCGATAGGCAAGTAAGAGCTTGTCTTGTGGAACTCAAAACCAGAAGATGGACAACTGGCTAGAACAGCTGCTTGGACGCTTCTCGAAACACTTGACTTGAAGCGACAGCTCTAATTCGGTTTCTCGTTGACATGTCAAGACTACGACGCGTTGGGTAGATCATAATGTTATTCGACAGAAATACGTATCTCCAGTTCCGTAGTAATAGCCTCCAAAGTACGAGAAAACACAAGAGCGCATACAGATAACGATATCAACGAGCGGGTATTCCGAAGTAAGTGTGAGTCCAATGCTCCAAGTCCCCTCATAGCAGGTTTACTGGTCTATCTTCTTTGCCTTCATTAATCCCAGATTCCCTTGGTGCAGGCGCACCACCAGTCCGTTTACCTCCTCCACCTCGAAATTATTGATCGTATACTCCGACTGAACCACCCGCCGCGCGTTGATCTTGTTGACCACCATGAACCTCTCCGCATCAGAGTCACTGCGTCGCCTGTCATGCGCACGCACAGGTGGGGTAGCTCGCGGAGGTGTCCTGGTGTCCTCGGCGAGAGATAGTTGACCAAATTCCTCGTCGAGAATCGTAGCAAGGCCTGGACCTTCAGCCGGTCGAGAAGGCCCGGCCCTTTGCTGGAATTTCAGAATTTGTTCGAGTAACTTGGGGTGGACGATGGGGGAATTGACGTCCATCATCTCCTTCGGCAATCCAAGTGCGACGCGTTCGTGTTGTTCGGGGGAGGTGGGATCGAAGAGCTTCACGCAGAAGTCTAGTGATTTCTGGAGCTCATTTTCTGATAGCCGCGCACCCATATCCGAAGATCCTTGCACGACTGTGATTTGCGTATCAGCATGATATTGGATTCTGCGCCATGATTAGACTAACCTGGTCGAAGAAAACGGAGCGCGCGATCATAGTTCTCCTCGTCGATATCGGAGAGCACGTTAGATTCCTGTGCGCATATCTGCTTGTAAGCGCTGAGCACAACAACCTGGAATCTAAATGTGAAGGACATAGTAAACAATGGATCCACAGGAGCTCAGACGCAGTACGAACCTGGTGTAGCTCATGGCAACACGAAGAGAGTGCCATTCCGTCGCTTCAGCTTCTGTGCAGTCGCCGCGCAGCACTGCAGATATCGTAGAGGCAGCAGAAAGGGCGGATGTGAGAGCAAGGTGGACGCCAGATGAGAAGAACGGGTCTATAAAGGCTGCACAAAACTGCTCAGGGACGCATCGGGAGTAACGGATATGAGTCACTTACATCCAGCGTCACCGATAATCCGATATCCATTTCCAGCGTACCGGTCCGCAGAGTAGCTGAAGTCCGAAGCACACTTGACTAGCGAGTCATTCGACTTGAACTCCTTCTCGCTTGGACCACAAGGGCTGTTAGGCGGGCTCACGGGTTTCGTCGTGAGCACACCTTCGCCAATAAGTTCTAGTACTCCGGGAGCGAGAGGCAAGTACGAGCGGTAACGAGCTGCGAGGGACGGGAAGGGATTTTCTGGAGTCGGATTTGGCTTGTTCGCATTGTACGCCTTTTGGTTCATTACGATACCGACGGAGGTCGTGCCATCATGGAGAGGTATGAACCACGCCCATCCGGATTCATCTGCAATATTGAATTGCAGTTAGTATTATAAGTGGCAGAGATTGCGCTGCAGACTTGCCTGTTAGAGCTTCAAACCAAGGGGCCCCCTCCCTCGCGGTGCCAGCTCCATACGTGCCAACATCTTTCCAGTAACCCCACAATGCGATATTCTTGAGTGAAGCGTTAAAACGCCTGTTCTTGAGGTACTGAGTTGACATGATTCCCGCTCGGCCCGTGGCGTCGATAACGTAGTCGAAGGTAGTGGTACCGGTGATGGATCCTGCCGGGCATTCGGAGTTTTGGGGTGGAGTTGGTCTCGGCGAGGATGTGGCACTGGCGTCGGGCTCCGACTGGGACGATGAAGAGTCTGAGGTATTATAAATCCAGGTCGCAGATATGGGTCTTGAGGGGTCCGCGTCAGAGAACGCGAGCGATTTGACTCGCGTGAGCTCGGTCACTTTGACCCCACAAGAGCGAGCATGATTTAGCAGCAGTTCGTCGAACTCTGAGCGAACCTGCAAGGAGAAGTGAGTAAAATACAATTGACGCATACAGCTACGATGTGCAGGCTCACCACATTCCAAGCATTGTTATTTTGGCCCATTGCGACGAAATCCGTGTCTGAAAGTAGGGTTATTGCTGTATCACGGAGCCCAAAATATTGAGACGTACAGCCTTCGCCTTTGTACTGAGTAAACTTGATTGCAGACCCGGGCTGTGTGCCATGAGCCATGAACGTATATCGAGTTCAAATGAGCTCACCTTGCGGATGAAGCCATGATTGGCTAGCTTTTCTTCAGCGCCGATGAATCGCATGTAATGACGGACGGACGGGATGAGACTCTCTCCGACGTGATATCTGTTGCGA